>OY997591.1:48096752-48391168 GCA_963921825.1 Erodium maritimum
TGTATATGAACTAATAAAAAATAATTTCAAATTTTAAGACACAATTAGATGCGAAGGGTAAATTTTAATTTTAATATTATATTAAAAGTTCAACTTCATAATTAAAGACTCGATTGGTTAAAAAAGGTGTCTATATCATATCATCTGGAAAATGTCAATTGTTGTTGCCCATACTCTACTCGTGATTAGGGTTTCACGTCATCGTCGGCGTCTTTCTCCCCGACCACTCGATCTTTGTATTCTGGCATGGAATTGCAACAAGATGGTTCACAAACCTCACTCTCAACTTCTCAAATTCTTCCTTCAATGATATAGCCACATATTCTCTTTCTGTTAGAGAATTTGATCACAAATGAAGTCAAACTTATCGTTCTTCACCGCAATTTGGGATTCTATTGAGGCACGAGGGTCCTGTCAATAGGCCTGAAAGGGATTGGCCATACACTAGATGATGGGTACCACGATGGAACAAAGAGTCATCTCAGAAAATCATAGACTATTGCTCGACTGTCCAAGCCACGATAGGATTCACATCAATGGTTTTTGTGGGGAACCTAGAAGGATCAACGTCAAAAAACCTGCGACCTGATGCAACATCTGGCGGAGAGGGACCAAAATCGAGGGTGCTCTTTTGAGACTTCAACAGGATCCTCGATCCTAATGAGCCGATTGATGGCTATCCATACCCTTTCCACCTAATTGAGGTCCTCCAAGACACATTGGATGATATGAATGTGGTCGACATCCCACTGCAAGGTTATGGGTTTGCGTGGTAGAGGGGAAAACAACAGATCATATGGAATCTCGTATAGATAAGGCTTTGGTCTCTAGAGGTTTCTACCAAGCCTTCTCGGGATTGGGGTCACAACGTCAGATTACATGCCAATTCAATTCACCATAAATGTCCTCCTCCCTCCCGGCTTCATTCTTGGAGGTTTCGGTTTTAAAACGACTGAACGCAAGACTCGTCATGTGGGCACTTAATCTGGGCCAAGTGGGATGACCTCACGGGTGGTACTAAACCTCGGAGAAAACGGTTAACTATTCGACCATAGCCAGTATCGACACCTTTAGGAGGAACATGCCCACCTTGCATTTCCAATAAAACCGTCGAAATGGCCTGACTTCTAGTCGAAATTGACACAACCTCGTCTCCGGATTTTCCTTTGGTGGGATCTTACAAACTGCTTCCAAGTTGCGAATCGCTTGTAGAAGCGCTTGGTGTCCATTTCCCCCTAAGCCCGATGTGTAGCAACGAGTGGAAAACGACAACCCACTTACTCATCTATTTTCCTTCTGCAAAAGCTTGCTGAGTCATCGTGGAAGCCAGCTTGATACATAGGAAGAACCCACGTTTTCAAACGGGGGACCTCTATTACTATAGGAGTTACCGGGGATAGTGTCACAGGTAGTCTGGTATGGATCTAGGAGACATGGAAGGCCAAGAACGCTTGGGCTTGGGGTAAGGTCACCCCGTCTGGGATTGGGGTGTAGTCCGTAGTTCTCAGTAATTTGACCGCCTGGCGGAATGCCTTAGCTAACCCTCGATCAACCCCACCATCGCTAAGGACTCCGATAGAAATCGTGCGATCTCTTTCACCTCCTCCCTCTCGGGTATACAATTATTAATGTGGATGGGACAATATTTCAAGATACTCAGCAATATACCAGGGGCATAATCTATCGACCGGATACAAACCAGGTCCTTGAAGCCATGAATGGACTCGTCAACATTGTGTAGGCCCCAACCACGATTGAGGCCTATGCTCTTGTAGCAGCTATGACTCTCGCACATATTCGAGGTTGGTCTAAGATCATTATCTACCATAGTGCCTAAGTTGTTCTTCATCAGGTTTCCCAAGGCTTACTCCCCGATCACTACTAGGGGCTACCTTTTAGGACGTTCAAACCCTTCTCTCTTTAATGGAGAGTATTAAACATCTTTATAAAGAGGTCAACAAACAAGGTTACCCCTCGAGGTTTCACCCGTTGTTTGTTTGTCCTTATGTGGTCGGGTACTCCCTTATCGAATACGTTTCATTGTATTATTGATCCAGGCAATTAATAAAGCATCCAATTAATCCCGTCATAAAAGGAAGAAGACCCAAATTGATATAAGTAGGTGATTGGAGCATATACCCAAGAATAGAATGCACTCGGCCATTACGGAAATTCCAAAGAGAAAGATCCCTAATAAGCTTTGCAAATAAAAACAAATGAGCTTGTAAGGCGTCTGATATACCAAAGATGTTGCTTGTGAATCAAATACACCTACATTAACACCGTTGGATCCAACACCATCTTCCTCTCTCTATTACAGTGTCAGTATTACATTGAGAATGGGTGTGATAACATACACAGACGAGTACACTTCTCCTATTCCTCCGGCGAGGCTGTTCCAGGCTCTGGTGGTCGACTCTCACAACCTTATCCCAAGACTCATGCCCAATGCTGTCAAGAACATCGAGTTCGTCCAAGGAGACGGCGGCGCTGGAAGCATCAGGGTCATCAACTTTGCTCAAGGCATATATAACTCTATCATACATATATATTTGCACTGCTTATGCTTATTATAAATAGGGTTATTTTCATCTCACTATCTTATTATTTATGTGGAGTTGTGCAGGTAGCGAACTCCGATCAGTGAAGAACCGTGTGGATTCCTTGGATTGGGAGAATTACTCGTATAGCTACACATTGATCGAAGGCGACAAGTTAATAATGGACAAAGTGGAGTCCATATCGTACGAGGTGAAGTTCGAGGCAGGAGCTGACGGAGGAAGCAAGAACAAGATGGTGAGCACATACTACACCAAGGGGGACTTTGAGCTATCCGCAGACGACACAAGGATCGGCAGGGAAAAGGCCTTGGCCATGTACCAAGTTGTCGAGGCTTTTCTCTTGGACAACCCTCATGCTTATACTTAATTACTTACCCTATTGCATATCAAATCAAGACTTTGGGATGACTTTGATCGTTGGATCAGATTATACGTTCTTTAAGAGTTATGTAAACTTGTCTGATCAGATACCTGAACTTGAGTTATAAAAGCAAAAATGAAACCGGAACAACGTCTTATAATTTACAAATAGTATTCTACCGGCCCTTCACATAATCATAACTTTTTTCGTGTCTTAAAGACCAGTTGCAAGAAGGGTGAAAACCCCTCATTCCCATATATAAAGTAGTGAGTCTTTGATGTTAACATGCCACTTGTGCAAGATGTACATTGCAGGCCGTGGAATAAATATTTTCATATTCATGTTTCGTGGAGTATTCAACTTGACTACATTGCGTTTCCTGTCTGGATAACAATGACAGGGTTCTAAATTAAATTGGCCTTAGAGAACAAAATATGTCATTTTCAACAAAGGATGAACGGAAACAATGACCAAAATTTCCATGAAAAAGTTATGATTATAACATCCCAAATAACAGTCTACTAGAACTAGTTGTGTTGATCAAGACGAGTTGTACTCATAACAAGTTTATCGATTAGTTGTGAGTCACTTAATGTTTCTGAAAACCCAACAAACCAATGAATTAACCAACGAAAAATAAAGACAGTTTTCTTATACGGTACAAATCTCACTCTCTTTTTTATCGACAAATGACTTCATTAATCAACACCTTTGAGGAAAAAGTCGAAGACAGGGGATGAACCCTCTAAGAGAATACAAACGAGAGTATTCTCAAAACAAGAATCTCAACAAGGATGAAATCCAACAAGCAACTACAAACCCGAGTGCTAGCATGAAAACACAGTCTCAACATAATCCCAACAAGGGGAGGTAGTAAAGACGGTGGTCTAAGTATCAGATTTTACAAACATTAAGAACAAGAACGCCAACAAGAGCAATAAACTACGTTTAATAATCCGAATTTCTCAACCATGAAGCACAAGTATTACAACCCAAATATTTGCCTAATAATGTAGATCACCATGTCTCATTAGGACCATCAACCTTACACACGGAGAGTAGGATAGCCACTGTTAGAGATATATGTATTCAAGAGTTTGAATACATTCAAATCTCTTGATATATTCTCTTGTAATTTGAAGTGTTTATCTTATCGGTAAACTTGTACAAATACAATTGATAATGAATACGTATTCAAGAGTTTGAACTCATTCAAATCTCTTGCTATATTCTCTTGTGATTTGAAGTGTTTATCTTATCTGTAAACTTGTACAAATATAATTGATAATGAATATACACTCATGGTTTAAATCCCAAAATGGTATCAGAGAAATACCTAATAAAACTCTCACGTTTCCGCCTCTTTCTTTTCTATTCCATTTTCTATTTCATTTTTCTATTCTACACAGACGCACAGGACGCCGTCTTCTTCCCCACAACATCGCGCATGTCGTCTACTTCCCTCCAGCACGCAGTCGCGAGTTCCACTGCAAGCATGGCTGATCCACGCATTTACCCTGCTTTGAGTGTTGCCAATATTCGTAGTTCCATTCCCATCACTTTGGAACTCGAAAAGGGCAATACTCTTCTTGGGCTGAGTTATTTAAGATCCACTGCAGGGTCTACAGTGTTCTTCATCATATCTTGCCGGACGCACCCTCTCTTCCGTCTCCACTCATCGACCCTGCTCCGGTCCTTACACCGGCGTTGACTGCCTCTTCAGTAGCTTCCGATGCATCAATCGAAGCCACTGAATCCGAGACTCAGGTAGCTGGTACTACTACTCAGGCACCGGCTGCACCACCGGTTTCTCCATCGCCGGTCGTCTCTGCTTCCCAACCGACTGTCCCTGCTGATTTATGGGATCGTCTCGACGCCACCGTCCTTCAATGGATATATGGTACGATCTCTAATGACTTGCTTCAAACAATCATTACTCCCGATTGCACTGCTGCCCGAGCTTAGGAAGCTTTACGACTCATATTCCAAGATAATAGGCATTCTCGAACGGTTTATTTGGAACATCAATTTTCAGCTGTTAAATTAGATGATTTTCCTAATGTTTCTAGTTTCTGTCAAGAGTTAAAGACAATTGCAGATCAATTGTCTGATATGGGTGCTCCGGTATCCAACAATCGACTAGTCCTTCAGTTGGTTGCGGGATTATCGGAAGCCTATGCCAATGTCGCCACCATTATTCAGCAGAGTGACCCTCTTCCTCAGTTTTATGAGGCTCGCTCTCGACTTGTAATGGAAGAGACCCGCAAAATGAAGTAAGTTGCTTCCAATTCTGGCTCATTCGTATCAGCTATGTACGTTCAAACTGGTGTGCACACGTCTAAAGAAGTTGTTGACAGAAACTTCAATCGTGGGACTCGAAATCGTATTTCTCGTGGTGGACGTCAATCTGCGGCCAGGTCTGGAGGGTCTGCGCGCGGTCCATCTAGGCAGAACGCACGGCCCACTAATGCTAACTGGTCTGGACAGCAACAGCAGCACCCATGGGTCTCTCCTCATCATGCATGGACCGGACAGAACTGTTATTGGACTGGGCCGCCGGCATGGTCCCAGCATTCTGCTTCCGATTGGGCTGGTCCGCAACAGCACTCATGGCCCGCCCAGCCTCCCTGCCCTTACCCTACTGTTTTGGGCCAGTGGGCCTTCTCAGCACCAGCACCAGCCTCAGCCTGGTCTCTTGGGCTCTAGGCCTCCAGCTCCCTCTCAGGCCAATGTAGTTGTTCCTACTGATATATCATCTGATATGGCTAATCTTTCGATGCAGCAGCCACCTGACGGACAGTGGTATATGGACTCTGGCGCCTCCTCTCACATGACTGCGAACTCAGGTACTCTACGTTCTTATATTAATTCGAACATTTCTCATTCTGTTATTGTTGGTAATGGTAATCGTATTCCTATTTCGGGTTATAGTCAAGCATCAATTTTCCCTACCCACCCTCATTATACATTATCTGATGTAGTACATGCACCTAAACTGGTAAAGAATTTGGTTTATGTATGTCGATTTACTCGTGATAACAATGCCTCGATTGAGTTTGACCCTCTTGGTTTTTCTGTGAAGGATTTCTCGACGGGTCATCTGATTTTGAGATGTGATAGCACATGCGATTTATATCCAGTCACCTCCAATGTTTCGTTTCAGTCATCATTTCCATTTTCAGCTTCAGCAACGGTGTCTCCAGCGTTGTGGCATTCTCGTTTAGGACACCCGGGTGCACCGGTTTTCAATTCCCTTCGTCATGCTAAGTTTATTGATTATACGAATAATTTTAAAACTGTTTGCAAATCTTGTGCAATGGGTAA
Source organism: Erodium maritimum (assembly GCA_963921825.1). Classification (NCBI taxonomy): domain Eukaryota; kingdom Viridiplantae; phylum Streptophyta; class Magnoliopsida; order Geraniales; family Geraniaceae; genus Erodium; species Erodium maritimum. The sequence continues at coordinate 48,102,999 of OY997591.1, forward strand.
ACATGTTAAACTTCCATTTCATACATCTACTTCGTTTACTTGTGCACCATTTGATATCGTACATGTTGATTTATGGACATCACCTGTTTTAAGTTCGTCTGGTCATAAGTTTTATTTTATATTGCTTGACGATTTCACTAATTTTGTCTGGACATTTCCTATAGGCAAGAAATCGGATGTATTCAAATTATTTCAATCATTTAGTACTTATGTATCAACTCAATTTGGTGTACCTATCAAAAGTTTTCAATGCGACAATGGAAAAGAATTTGACAATACCCCGTTTCGATCCTTTGGCGCTTCTTCGGGCTTGGTGTTTCGCTTCTCGTGTCCTCATACTTCGTCTCAGAATGGGCGTGCAAAGCGCAAAATCCGGAGTATCAACAACATGGTTCGTACTCTTCTTCTACACGCGTCCATTCCCCCCATATATTGGCATTATGCTCTCTCTATGTCTATCTACTTGCCAAACGTCTTACCATCTAAATTGCTTAATTTTTCATCTCCCACCTTTGCACTCTATCACCGTCTTCCCTCTTACTCCCATATTCGTACGTTTAGTTGTTTGTGTTTTTCGTTGTTTCCTTCCACCTCGATTAATAAATTACAGGCTCGGTCCACACCATGTGTATTCTTCGGATTTCCTTCCAACCATAGAGGGTACGTTTTTTATTTATTTACAAGCAAATAAATTTATCATCTCGAGGCATGTGTTATTCGATGAATCAGTATTTCCATTTTCTACCTCATTTACCCCGACATTACCTACTTATGAATTTCTGTCCAGCCCTATTTCTCCAGCTAGCCGGGTTTAACTTCTGTTCGGCCCAGATGACCAGCTCAGGCCCACCCTGACGCCAGTACCACCTTCCTCGACCGCACCATCTGCTACCTCACAGATTGGTGGCCCTGGCCCGTCCACACCCAATATCCTCTCGGCCTGTATCTCACCAGCCTGGCCCATCCTCACAGCTCAGCCCAGCTACCTTCCAATCTCCACCATCCGTGTCCCAGCCCACCAGCTCACAGACCAGTACCGAGCCCACTCCACCTGCTACCCGTATGGCTGACACTATGTCACTTGTACCATCTCATCCAATGGTTACAAGAGGCAAGTCGGGTATTACTAAACTGAATCCTCGTTATAACCTTCACACTACCACCACTTTATCTCCAATTCCTCGAAATCCCAAAGATGCTTTACTAGACCCGAATCGGAAACTTGCTATGACAGATGAGTTTAATGCTCTAATTAATAATAGAACGTGGGTTCTAGTTCCACGTCCAGTGGGTGTGAATATTATTCGGTCCATGTGGATTTTTCGCCATAAGACTCGTTCTGACGGTTCATTTGAGCGCTATAAGGCTCATCTTGTTGGTGATGGCAGGTCTCAGCAGGTTGGAGTGGATTGCGATGAGACGTTCAGTCCGGTAGTCAAACCCGCGACCATTTACACGGTCCTTAGAGCATGTACAACAGAACGGCCCTGGGTGAGGCCCTGACCCTGAGGCCCTTGTGCTGACTTGTAATAACCACTTCTGGTCAACGTCAGTCAAACCTGCGAAAAACAGGAAAATTTAAAATTTTTAAGACAGACACTAAACTTAACCTAAATTGACCCCGAGGGTCATACCGGACTTAAGTTGACCCCGTTATCGACCAAAATGAGTTCCAGGGGACTCAGGACAACTTTCTGATCAATTTGGGAAATGTTGACTTTTCGCTGGAAAAGTCAACCGAGCGACGTTTTGGATCCAAAAAGCTTAGCCGTCGTCGCAGCGGTCTTAGTTGAGCCGTTTCCTTGTAGCCCGTCAATTTTCGTAATTTCTTGGGAAAAGTGCCCGTTCGGGGCCCGAAACGTCCGATTTTCGCGAATCTGATTGGAAAATATCAACTAGATATTTTCCAAAAGGTGTGGGGCCCACCTTGCCACTTGTCCTATTAGTGGTGGTGTCAGTTTTGGGGGGAAAATGAGTGGATGAGAGGTGTGGCCGAACCTATGGGTTAAAAGGGGGAAAAGTGGAGTTTGTTGTTAGTTGTTTTAAAATTAGAAAGAAGAAGAGAGTGGTTAGAGAGAGAAGGAGAAGAAGAAAAAGAAGAGAGAAGAAAGGGAAAGCTAGGGTTTGGAGGGTTTCAAACCCTTGGATCGTCTCAAGACAAGGAGCAACATTGTTCCCCTCGTCTTCCTCTCGAGTAAGCACTAAACCGATCGTCATTTTGATTATTTTCTTGAAAGCTAGGGTTTGGGTGAACTATGAGCTAGGGTTGTAATGAGGTTGGGGGTTCGTTGGAGACGTTTTTGAGCGGTTTTGGAACGTTTTCCGGTGACCGGGAGCTCGGGGGAGCTCCGGCCACCGTGTGAGGGTGGCTGGCCGTGCCCTTGGGGGGATGGCTGTGACCTTTGGTGGCTGGCCGTGCCCTTTTGGAGGCTGGCCGGACTTGGCCGGACCTGGCCGGTGCTGGCCGGAGTTGGCCGGGGGCCGGCCGGACCTCGGGGTGGTTGCCGGAGCTAGGGCTAGCCACCACCAAGGTGGCCGAGCCCATTGGAACCCTAGGGCCCACGGCCAAGTGGGTCGGGTGGGGCCCACGTGCTCGGTTGCTAGGTTTTTAAGGTTCGGGTGGTTTAAAACGTTCCCCGGACCATTTATCCTTAATCGAATCGAAATTTGGAATTAAATTGGAGAAGTTGTAATTAACGGGTTTTAGAAACTTTAAATGTTGATTATTTGATTCAGAAGTCGGAATTCGATTCCGTCAAGTGCTTTGGGTTCCTTGAACTATTCTAAGACCGTAGAAACGAAAACGGGGGCTTTTGGAGCCCCGGAAGGCAATTATTGAAAACCGGGCAGATTCGCCATGTCGGGCGAATCGTGCCTTTACGGGTCCTTTATCGACAATGTCGAGTAATTGGGAAGTTTGGTAGTGATCGAGATTGTCGGGGTTACGTTTGGGCGTTAAGTTTATTAATTTTCGGCTTATTCCTACTAGTTTAAAAGTGCTTTGGAATTGTGTTCTTTTAGATCGTGCTGCGGACCGAGGCAAAGGGAAGCTCGGCGAGTGACTGGGATCATCTCGGGTCTTAGTGGAGCGCTTTTGGAGCTATTTACGAGGTAGGGAAAAGTAGCCGGATCTCGGCCCTGATTAGGGAAAGTTAATAGTAGAATTGCATGTGACACCGGGGTGTCGTGGGTTGAGTAGAATTATTTAAATATTAGAAAAGCATGATACGGAATTGTAGCGTTTAAGAGAAAACCATGTGACACTTAGTAGTGTCGTAGGAACAGAGAACTTAGCGATAATTGAATTACTGGAGGCATATGACCATGCCCGGAGGTTGTTTGTGAAACTAGTGATCTTAGGACTGTTAGAGGCATCGAGTATGCCGGAGGTTGTTGTGCGTTATTTATTGTTGAGTTTGGGTGGCCTTGAGAGCTCGTATTATTTATTGTTGAGTTTGGGTGGCCTTGAGAGCCCGTATTATTTATTGTTGAGTTTGGGTGGCCTTGAGAGCCTGTATTATTTATTGTTGAGTTTGGGTGGCCTTGAGAGCCCGTGTTATTTATTGTTGAGTTTGGGTGGCCTTGAGAGCCCGTGTATTTAAATTGGTGTCTTGGGTGGCCATGAGAGCCCGTATTTAATTGTTGGTGTCTTGGGTGGCCATGAGAGCCCGTGTATTTGAATTGGTGTCTTGGGTGGCCATGAGTGCCCGTGTCTTACTGTTGATGTTTAGGGGTGGCCTTGAGTGCCGTGGGGTTGTTGAACCCGAGTCTTGACTGTTGGTGTGTCTTGAGTGGCAGTGAGTGCCGTGGGGTTGTTGAACCCGAGTCTTGATCGTTGGTGTGTCTTGAGTGGCAGTGAGTGCCCGTGGGGTTGTTGAACCCGAGTCTTGATTGTTGAGGTGTCTTGAGTGGCCTTGAGTGCCTGTGTGTTTGAACTTGCATGTGATTGTGATTGTGGTTACCTGAAGTTGTGAGTTCGAAAGGTCGACAGCCTGATCCGACTTAGTGTCGATGAATTGCGAGTTTGAAAGGTCGACAGCCTGATCCGACTTAGTGTCGATGAATTGCGAGTTCAAAAGGTCGACAGCTTGATCCGACTTAGTGTCGATGAATTGCGAGTTCGAAAGGTCGACAGCCTGATCCGACTTCGTGTCGAGGAATTGCGATAGGTCGATCCCTGACCTGATTGAGATTAGTTACTGAGCAGCTGGTGTGCGATCCTTTGTGATCTTGTTTGGCGTTGTGTAGTCTTCCTGTCGTGTCCTTGGAGGAGGTCGTCGATAGTTGTGTCGGGTCTACATTTTGTTATCGAGTGTTGAGTCTGTTAAGGAAAGTAACGGGTTGTGGGTCAGTTGGGTACTTGAGTTGGGGACTGTAGTCCCGGTGTTGAGTTTGGTTTTAGTGTTACTGGCTTTATCTACTAATTATGCCATAGTCAGTCTGTTATCCGTGGAGGTGAGCGAACGCTCACCCCTAGCTGCTTTTCCTACAGGTACTAATCACCGGACGGACTAGGTTAGCTCTTGAAGTTCATGGAGCTTGGAGCGGAGTCTGATCTTTACTTTTGTTGAGTCTAGTGACGGATGTTGTGCCTTGACCACTTGTTGGGACGTTTTTTGTATTGTAAATACTATTATTATTTTTGGTAACTAAATGGAAATATCAGAGTATTATTCAAAACAGGTTTTAAGTGTTTCATGTTTTAAATGTTCGCGTCCCGAGTTCGATTCGCTGAAATTGGGGCGTGACATGACTGGACAAAATTCAGGGAGTGGGAGTGCAGAAAAGTGGGTGTTCTACAACAGAAAGGACCTCTGAGGCCCTGGGAGTGCAGAACAGTGCTGACTGGATTATTATTTGATATTTTCCTGTTTTATTTAATTCGCTATCAGAAACCGTTTAATTTAGTCATAATTTAAACAATTTTGGAAATAAATAATTAATGACAATCAATAATTAATAAATTCAACACAAATATAAATGAACTTCTAATTTTATTCAACCCTTTTTAATATAACCCAAAACAAAATACAAGTTCAAGAATCATCCTCTGTTGGGTCGACATCTGGTGGTGGGGGTTGGCTTCGAAGATCATCAATTTGGGCTTCAAGGCTAGATATGAGTCTTCGCAGTTGGGACTTGCAAAACTTATGGTCTGTCATAGCCTCTTCGTCGTAGGAAGATGTATCCGTCCCCACCAGGGCCTTGTAGTTGGCGAGGTTTGCTTCCCATTGTTGGGTTAATGCCTGTATCATGCGATACTTTTCTGCATGTTGTTCGCCACGTGAACGTTGAGCCTCAAACCGTGCACGTTCAGCGTCGATTCGTGCACGTTCCAGTTCGGCGAAGGCAGACATTTGGGTCGTGAAGACGACCCCCTTCTTTGCGGCCTTCGCTGCCTTCTTCCCTTGCGGTCGGCGAGGGGGACTTGGGGCGGCCTCAAGGGATGGCGGTGTGTCGCTGAGAGGGACTTGAGTCCCCTCGTAGTTCCCGCTTCCTCCCCATTCTGGTTGTTAGGACTCACCACTGATATGTGTGCCCTCCTCCCCTGTGCTTGTGGGTGGGGTTGAGCTGTAAGCCCCAGCCTCATCCAACCGCTGACGTTGTTGGCGTTCTTGACGGCGGACATTTCCCATTGTGCCCTCGTGGGCAGTGAACTTCGAGACGCCCTCGAGCCTCTCCACCCAATGATCCAGGTCGAACTTTAGTGGGTGGTCTCTCACCACTTTCCCTGCATCCTCCCACAGTTGCTTCGCACGTTTCATGTGCTCTGCCTGGTTGGCGCCGCTCGGTTTCTCCTCCTTGGACCTCTTCAAATAGCCGAGGAACCTCTTTGTCTGAGAGGAACCTCTGCCCCAACGTTTCTTGATAGCTTCCCAGCGTCGCTGTGGAATACCTTCCTTGGAGTTGTATTTCTTCGTTACTGCGCACCAGAATGTGGTGCCGGTTTGAGAGTTTCCCTTGATGGCGTCCTTCGTAGTACTCAACCAGCAAGTTATGAGCCAATGGTCCTCCTGCTTGCTGAATGTCTGGCCCTCCGGGTCTGGTTCTTGGGGTTGCCCTCGGGGTTGGGCAGGGGCTCGGGTTCGGGCTCGTCGTTTGGAAGGTCCGGTAGAGGATGGTTGGGGGGTGTGTACGTCGGGTAGTGGGTGCCCCTCGTAGTTGTAGAATTGGGTGGGCATCGAGAACCCTTGCGGGGGCCTCCCAAACGGTGGCGTCTGGTACCCTTGTGGGTACATACCAAACTGTGATGGCACCTGAAACCCTGGCGCCATTTGATATTGTTGGGGACGGTATTGACCTATTACAAAAAATTAATACAAAAAATTAATTAACAATGCATTAATAATATAATAAATTACTAAAAAATTGAATAGAATGCATAAATATAATACATTACTAAAAAAATAGAATGCATTAATACAATAAATTAATTAACAAAATTACGTTACATAAATAATAAGTTAGCCCTTACCTGAACTCGACCCCGGTTGCGAGTTTGGGGAGTAGTCACGATTGCCCGTTAGAATGTCTCCGAAACCTCGTGCCAGTTCATCCTCGGTGAATCCTACTTCGTCACCAGCTGAATGTACACGAGACCCAGCGTCGCCCGACATTTTTCACGCGAATAATTGAAACGAGAGAGCAGAATTTGGGAAGATGAGTGAAGTTGGAGAGTGAAAGCATAGAGTGGTGTGGAAAAAATGAGAGTGAAGATGGGTATTTATAGGGTTTGATTTTGGTGATTTTTGAATTAAAAAAAAATATATATATAGCCGTTAGTTGCCGACTGTTGCCAACGGTCGGGCCACGTGGCGCAGCCACATGCTGCCAGCGCAGCGACGACGCGCAGGGAGCGGGAGCGGCCAGCGGCCAGCGAACGGGGCACGCGGAACGCTGAGCGGGGGGCGGGAGCGCGATTTTGGGGAGCGGGCGTGCGTTTTTCGGCCTCCACAGCGGGACGGCCCGCGTGCCGCGGTCCTCGCGCGCGCGCGGAGTGGGACGCGGGTCCGACCCGTTGTACATGCTCTTAGCATAGCGGTCTCTCGACCCTGGCCTATTCATCAGTTGGACGTTAAGAATGCATTTTTACATGGCAATCTTAACGAGACGGTTTATATGCATCAGCCACTTGGGTTTCGCGACTCTACCTATCCGGATCATGTTTTTCTGTTACACCGGTCCTTATACGGTCTTAAACAGGCTCCTCGGGCTTGGTACAAGCGGTTTACTGACTTTGTTTCCACCATTGGTTTTCTCATAGCAGATCTGATCACTCCCTATTTGTCTATCGGCGTGGACAGGACACCGCCTACTTGTTGCTGTATGTGGATGATATCAGTCTTACATCATCCAGCGAGCCTCTCCGCTTATCTATCATGTCTCGTCTCAGCTCCGAGTTTGCTATGAAGGATCTAGGACCCTTGTCCTATTTTCTTGGCATCGCTGTTGTACGTCATCCTGGCGGTTTATTTCTCTCTCAGCAGAAATACGCCACCGAGATCATTGCTCGTGCTGGTATGGCCTCCTGTTTTTCCTCAGCCACTCCAGTAGACGCACAGGGGAAGCTTGGTGCGTCTAACAATTCACCATTCGAGGATCCGACTCTATATCGCAGTCTCGCTGGGGCCCTTCAGTATCTCACATTCACGAGGCCTGACATATCTTATGCGGTCCAGTAGGTGTGCTTACACATGCATGATCCCCGAGTTAGTCATATGGGCGCTCTGAAGCGCATTATTCGATATCTGCAGGGCACGACACATCTTGGACTCCACCTTTACTCCTTGCCCGGTTCCGGACTTGTCTCCTACACTGACGCCGATTGGGCAGGTTGTCCAGACACTCGCCCTCCACTTCCGGTTTTTGTGTTTTCTTGGGGGACAACCTCATCTCCTGGTCCTCCAAGCGACAGCCTACCCTATCCTGCTCTAGCACAGAAGCCGAATATCGAGGGGTCGTTAATGTGGTCTCTGAGTCTTGCTGGATTCGGAATCTGCTTCTTGAGCTCCATTGTCCACTTTCTCGAGCGACGTTAGTTTATTGTGACAACGTCAGTGCCATCTACCTATCTGGCAATCCAGTTCAGCATCAGCGTACGAAACACATCAAGCTTGACATCCACTTCGTTCGGGAAAAGGTCGCCAAAGGACACGTCCGGGTTCTCCACGTCCCCTCTCGCTCTCAGATTGCCGACGTTTTTACCAAAGGCTTGCCACGGGTCTTGTTTCTCGACTTTCGATCCAGCCTAAACGTTCGTGAACCTCCTGTTCAGACTGCAGAGGCGTGTTAGAGATATATGTATTCAAGAGTTTGAATTCATTCAAATATCTTGATATATTCTCTTGTAATTTGAAGTGTTTATCTTATCTGTAAACTTGTACAAATACAATTGATAATGAATATACACTCATGGTTTAAATCCCAAAAGCCACTAATAAGTCAGGAGCCAACACCGCAAACGACGGAGACAATTCCAACAGACAAAACCCGCTAGAACACACTAATCCCTAAATTGAAACTGAAGGTTATCAATCAATAGGCACAAGTGCACAAACCACTCGTCGGCGGCCAAAACCTATCAACCTGCTAGCCCTTACCACCTAAGTGGAAGGAAACCTGATGAACACCAAGTAGAAACGATACAAGTGAAGTGGGGAACAACAATACTTAAGCAAAGGAATTGCAGAGCAAGTATACCTCAACCAACAAGTTACAAGGAGGCAAGCAATCTTCGAGAGAACCAACGGTCTTTACCTAACACCGGAACGGTGCATATCCGAGATGGGGCCAACACCACCAACACCCAACAAAGAGGCATAGGTCGAGAAGATCCACTACGATCTATGACCAGACAAGTCAAGAAGCATGTCCCACATCATATTAAGTCGAGTCGCCGGAGAAACACCAAAAGTAGGAAGGAAGCAAAAAGGAGGACTCGGGAACCACAAACGCTTGCACCAGAAACGTGTCAGTTAGATCCACACGATCTGCAACAAGAGAGGTAGAGAAAACAAGTCCCACACTGGATCGAGACCAAAACTCTGGAAACAAACAACCAAAGCATCGAACCTCACAAAGGTAGGCACCGCCACGGAACCCACAAGGGTCAGACGCCGAGGAGGAGTAGAGTACTCCACAGAACCCGGGTCTGACCACCAGTAACCCAAAACGAAACCATCGAGATCTACCACACGACTGTCACGCCACATGAAGAGCAACCACCGAATCGTTCCAGTAACCGGTCTTCCCCACGAACTGGATCGGGCCATTAGATCTGGACCTGATTCCAAATCTGAAAAAGCCAAAAAGGCTAGAAAAGGCCAGTCGGCCAACGCCCCCACGAAACCCAAACAGAGGGCTCGGGCAGGCCGCCACGAAACCATGACCATTAAAAATTGAGTCTATTATGAACTTTGTACTATAATTTACAGGGAACCCTATACTATGAGTGGTGTTTTGACTTATGTGTATGAACTTTATATTATGGAGTGAGTTTATGATCTAATTTTAAACTGTACCATACGTTATAAACTGTGTTTGAATTTTATATATCACTCTTAGAAAGGGTTAGGTCGGAGAACTGTTTCTAGTCATCGGTCAAATAAGGCACTTGACCGACGAAATGGAAATCATCCATCAAGCACCTACCTGACTAACGACACAAAAAAAAACATCAACCAATTTACCATATATACATGGTCGATGACTAACTCAATTGTCGGTCAAGTACCTACCTGACCAACGACACATAAAAATGCCGATCAAGTTACCATATGTATATCTAACCAACAAAATAACTCAGGTGTCGATCAAGTACCTTATTGGCTGACGATCTAGGATTCGTCAGCGGAGTGAACTTAATCCATTAAAACAATTGAAACGTTTTTTTTGTTTTAAAAACTGATTTTTTTAAATTTAAAACTAATTTGTTTACTTATAAAAACCTGATTAATACCTAATTAATAGCATTACCATATATTAACCTAATTAATTAATATATATTAAGCCAATTAACTTACCATATATCAATAACTTACCTAATTAATAATCTAACCTAATTAATACCAAATGGTACTGTGCTTCTTCTTCATTAGTCTGCGTCTGTAATTTTTTTTTTTTGCAGGCCACGCGTCCGCATGGGAGAGGACGGCGGCGAAGCAAAGGAGCGCGAGGCAGCGGGGCTGAAAAAGGCTCCGCGCCTCTGCGCCCCGAACCCTCACCCACGCCCTCCTCCCCCGCGCCCCGCACTCCCCCCTTTCTGTTGCTGCTCCCACCCCTGTCTCGCGCGCACGCCCCCCTTGATGTGGATGCTCTAAAATACGGTATGTATATTCCTAATTCTCTTCAGGGTTTTGTTATATATGGATAAAAATTGGTTTTGAGAGCCTATTAGATGAAATGAGTAATAATTAATTATTGACTCTTAGAACGTCTATAAAGGGAATACATCGAATCGGCCTATTCCCTATTCAATTAAGTTGAAATTAGCTTATGTTTCTTTAATTTGCAGGTCTTTTTCATGTTGGTGGTCCAGTAGGAAGAGAACGATTTGGTCTAACTAAGATCTTTTCCGAAGAAAAAAACTGAAATTTAAAAATGCGATCAAACGGAAAATGTATTTTTATTAACGGGAGCTGATAAACGGAAACTACAGAACACCAATGATAAAAACCAAAAACATTAAAACCTACAAATGACCTAGCTCGTTGTACCAACGCCATTTTATACATTCCCAGGCCATTATCCACCACTCATGTTTCGTGAACGGGAGCCTGTATTGTTGACGAGCCTCCATGACCTCTGAATCAATGGCAGTCAAGCCAAATGTTGGCCGGGAATCCAAGAACTTCAACTCAAACGCCTTCACCCGTTGGTCCCACTTATTCCAGTGGTCCTTTAGATGCTTCTCCAAACGGGGATACAGATGCTTGAACATCACTTTCCATTCATTAAAGACGATTCGCCATTAATCTCAGGTAATGTCCGTGTGCAACATACACGCGAGGCAGAGGCGATTCTCCTCTTCTTCTGTCCATGTAGAAGCCATCGAGAATCGGGTTAAAGGGAGGCGAGTCGACGCTAAAACATGAATGAGTGAATCGGTTAGGGGAAGAAGCATATGAAGAATCGTTTCGACGCTCTACCGCTAAACAAAACTCTAAGCTCGACTATCGTGCGTGGAGCGAAAACAATTATTAGAGTGGACGGTGGAATCGTTGAGTTCAACGTTAACGCTTATCAGCGTTGATTCCGTTGTATATGTTCTAATGAATGACAATCAAACATAAATAACAAGTGCAAAATGTGCACAATAGTTTTTACGGATTAAACTTTTTACTCGAAGACAAAACCAATAAGGAAAATTGGAAAGTCAAGTGTATGACAAACAACTTAATAATCTCTGGAGAATTTGCAAAATAAATTTATTGTGAACAATGAGGAATATATGGCTAGTTTAGCTCTCAAATCTTTGTGAAATAACCTTTAATTTTAGTGAAAATCCGGATTTGTCCTTATTGAAGGCTAGCGGATTTTTATCTGGTCCGGTATTTTACTTACCAACCCGGGTATCCCATGTACCTGGTCGGGGAGCTCATTAGAGGTACCATCGTAACTTCGTCAAAAATGTAAAACTGAAGGAGCATGATGTAATTATATTTTGAAACAAAGTTGTTTTACAAATGACCCATAAAATTATGTATTATATCCGATATCAACAGTACTTAGAATCACCATATGAGGAATCCGCGAGTCTTAGAGACTATGAAAAGAGCCGTCAAGGCAAAGGTTTGAGCCGCCAAGGCTAGAATTTCTCCACGGTCAACGGAGATCGTTTTCTTCTTAGAGACTGACGCTCGTACATCTTCATCCCACAAATACGTTCCCCGACATCACCCAACCGTCGTCGATCTCCAGGTACGTGTTACTGTCACCACACTTTCGTCCTCTCATATTGTTGTGCACTGGTTTTTGGAGATTTCGATTGCCAAGTTCATGGTTGGAATTACCGAGGTTTTGGTTCGGACAAAAACAACACCAGCTAAAGGTCTATCAACCGAACACCCGTACGAGCCGATTGAAGAAGATCTTGAAATAATCCGGTCAGTGGGTTTGGGATACGGGGGTGGGACAATAAGATGGTGTATTGTTCCACGACACCCCAAATCGGGTTACCTCGATGAACCAAGACAACGCATCGTCGGTACAAAGATGTCCCACCACGAAAGTTATGAGGTTCAGTAGAACTGGCATCATAGATTCCCTAGTTCTAGTGTTCCAGTAGGTCCCCTCAACGCACGCCGAAGAAGGACGAAAGCGGTCAGGAGTTGGTTGTTGTGTTATGATTTTTTGTTGTTTGTTTTCCTAGTTGGGTTTATTTTGTTGTTTTGGACTATGTTTTTTTGTTTGGGCGGATGCGGAATTTTTTGTTTTTGGTCTAAATTGCAAATTAGACCAAGTCTGTAGGTCGAAGAACGCCAAGAAACCTCGAGATTTTTGGACATATTCTAGAACCCTTGGTCAATAACCGAAGTTGTATTTCGTTATCGTATGATTAATACAAATTCTTTGTCGCCTGTTTGAAAAGACAATACTTAGAGTAAATCGTATTTACTAAAGATACCAAGTATTCTGTAAAATTTTGTGATGAACCTTAAATGTAAACTTAAAAGATTCAAAACGACGGTTAAGGATGATCGTATCTATCTGAAGCAGAAAGTCTCTTGGGCCGAACTTTCCAACCCATTCCCATCTCAAAACTTGAAAAAGACTTTTCTTTTAGGCTGAAATTGACACCAAAAAGTGATTCCTTCCATTGTCCCACACCCTTTGCCTTTCAAATATTCCCTCCCTTTTCTACAAATAACATATTTCCATTCCCAATCTTCATCTCCTGCCCCCATGGATCCGCAGGTAAGCTCAACTTTTTGCTCCATAACATGAATATGTAGAGGTCCGGAAGCTACATCAACCATTTATGTTTTCTTGTCAAGTGCAGAAACCTCGGATCACCGAGATTCAAGTCCGGATAGACTGTAACGGGTGCGTGCAGAAGATCAAAAAGGCCCTACACAGCATTGAGGGTAAGCAATTTAACCCCTGAAACTGACATGAACCTGAGAAAAAAAAAGACCTAGTGAACAATTTTGTGCTCATCTCACTCCCACAGGTATATCTGATGTGTGCATTGATTTTCCACAACAAAAGCTGACTATTGCAGGATGGGCGGATCCTGAGAGAATAGTCAAAGCCATCAGGAAGACGAGAAAGATGGCTACAATATGTAATGATTCAGAACAACCAAATCCACCTGGTCAGCCACCACCACCTGCTGGACCAGACCCCTCACCACCACCTGAGAATCCACAGCTTCTTCCACCTGAAAACCCAGTTGTAACTGACACAAATGCAGAACAGCGAGAGGGTTATGTAACATACAGTCATCCAAACAGATACTATAGCGCCCGAGCGCTTCACCCAGAACCAGCCCAGGCATTCCCTCCAAGTCCCATCTATGTCACACACAGCTACAACACCCACAGACCATCAACTTATGTCACTGAATATGACACCACAATATCACCATCAAAACAAGCTTATTACAGTAATGGAAATGATAGCAATACATGGAGTCCTGGTCCAGGATATGTTAATGATACAAGGATGTCTGGTCCAAGAAATGGGCAAGAAGCATATGTAACATACCATCATCCACCAGACTACAGATATGAGCACCAGAACAGATATCATAATGCCCAAGCATTTCCACAAGAACCAGCCTCGGTATCTCACAATCCCATATATGGGATGCACGGGAACAACACATACAGATCATCCCCATATGTCACTGAGTACGAGAACACAGAGTCACAACCAAGACAAGCTTATCACAGCAGAGATGAGCAGTACAGTAATGAATACCAAATCAGCAGCAACAACAATTCAAATATCTCATCAATGTTCAGCGATGATAATCCAAATGCATGTAAAATAATCTAAACCTGGGAAGAGGGTTTCTATATTTTTTTCTTCTTCTTCTAATAAGCATGTGAAGATGTCGAGAAAAGAAAGAGATTCTAAACTTGTAAGTGCAGGAAGAATCATATAAAGCCTATATTCTATAACTATACCTTCTCTGCCTACCATTTTGGAAAAAGGAGAGAAAAGTTAGAGAAAAGAACTACACTGCACGTTAACTTTCCAAAATCCACAACCACAGAACAAAATCATACCTCCAAATGTCAAATATTCTAATGAATAAATCTATAGTGCCAATAAAATTGAAGATCAGTAAGAACTTAGTAACACCAAATACTTGAAAACTGAAATGATTTGGAGTAGAAATCAAATTCCCTTACCTTCTTTAATGACCAGTAAAACCAGTTCAAGAATGCCCCTAATTTTTTTTAATCTGAAAGAGAAGAAAAGAGCTGAACCAGAAGTGGTTAGTTCATCCTTAAACGGCACGAACCAACAAGGAATACATAACTGATACACTGCAATAACACAAGAACCAAGACATCTGGGGTTCTACGTTACACAAAGCTAGCTCATGCACATCACAGACTTATCTGTTAAAGCTGGCCCACCTAAAATACCGAACTGATAGGTGGAGGCCCCAAGATGCTTATCAGTGACATTACCAACCTCAACTAGAGATTACATGAGACATTCTGATACAAACAAATTTCAAACGCTCTCTCACAATAAAGGCTTTTGCGATCTGATGTCCCTAAATAAGTCTCATAGAATAATTTATGAATTACTAATGTTACCCCTCTATAAGTTAGTTATAACAAATTGAATATTGAGGAAATGAGCATAAGGGATCATAAGTCAAACATTAAACATTAAATTGTTAATATTCATATGGGACACTTGTATAGCGACTGATGGAGTAAAATTTATGATATTGTTCCCAGATATAAAATTAAGTGATATAAGGGGAAAACAAAAGATCCAGGATAAAGCACAAGCATGAGTACAAAAATACTTGAGCTTTTATAACTGCAAATCAGTCTGGTACTCTCTAGTAAAATAAACTTAGTAAGAATTAAAACCAATGGAGAACGGAACCTACTAATGACTAATTTGTTTTAAGAAAAATACATAATTTAACAAAGAGTAGCTACCTCACTGTAAATGAAGCTACTCCTCATCACTACTTATTTGGGATTCATCGTCGTCTTCTCCATAGAGAACTTCATCTTCATCATCATCTTCGTCATCTTCATTTTCATCTTCATCTACTTGATGGCCATGCAGTATTGTCTGAGCCTTATTCTGTGTAGCCGCGTCAAGCTGTTATATTAAAACATAAACTTATTAAGATGGTGAATTCAACAGAATCATAACTCAAGAAGCTAGCCAGTATACTTCAGATTAAAGTAAATATACTCTCTTTCCGTCCCACAATAAGTGCCCTGTTTTCCTAAAATAGATGTCTCAATATAAGTATCCACTTCCTACTTTAGTTGGTTAATTAAGCATGGATTACCAATAATATACCTGCGTGATATTAATAGTAACTTCGGTAGTTAATCAAGCACTAGGATTTGAGTGTTCAATTTTGCAAATAGTCAAACGGGAATCTCATATTTGGATGGAGGGAGTACATAACCATAGTAGAAACCAGGAATAAATCAGTAAGGACAATATGTCGCCTGAAAGATAAACAATACCCCAAGCCATTTAAGAATGTGAATAAATAACCTGAGTCATTACGAGCTGCAAACGGCCTGATAACTGTAATAAAGGCTGGATAGCAGCTCCTCTGGACTTGGTTGTCTGGAAGAAAAAAAAAACAGCATATCAAATTACATAACTCAGAAAGGACGATAAGCAAGCAGGATATAAAGACTAGTTTGTTGAAACAAATGCAAACTACAGAATTGTTGCACAAATTATTAACTTTCTGGAGTAAAAAGTGGGTGTATATATATGCACGTGAACAGAACAGAAAGGGCTGAATAGCCAGTCCTTTGTTTTATCCCATTTATATTTATCTTCTCTAAAGCAACCAGTGAGCATGAGAGCTTGTGTGTGTATCTAGCCATATCCGGAATCTAGAGATTCTGTAGTTACAGTTCCTTACGTCTCATCCCAGAACAGTGTCTGTTGTTGAAACACAAAATTATGTGCATCCACAAACCATAGATTGCAGTCTGACATGGGAGTTTCTGACCTGTACCTTGTATAAGGAATTGAGCATCTGAGGGTTGGGTTCCTGAGACTTAATATAAGAACCATGATTCACCAATATACTGTAAATCCATGGAAGGACAAACTTTCCACTGTATGACCTGTACATGAAAACAGATATGTTTAAAGTCAATTTAATTGATGGTAGGTACTATATTACTTGCTAAAAACAAGTTTCTTGGGTAAAAAAAAAAGAGAAAATGAAGCAAAAAAATCACTAAAATATTAGCAAGTTTTGTATTGGGCTGAAGTTAAGTTTTGGTCGTCAACTCTTCACTTCTTAAATTTGTTTTTTAGGTACAATCATCCAAGAAAATCAAACCAAAAGTTGTGAACAACAAAAAATATTAAAAATGAAATTAAAAAACAAAGCTACCAATGAGTGAATTGAAGAGCAAACACAAACCTTGATTGCCAGCCAGCCACACAGACTCCCAGCAACTCATTTGCATCACGAGATGTCATAGACAAAACAATTGACCTTATCTGATTGACAAATTGAATTTTGAGTCAGTTGTACGAATGAATGGAAAATGGGGGAGCTAAGAGATATTAAAGCATATTGAATCATGAAGATCACTAAACAAGCATGACAAAAACGCAGACCTTCTTTTCAGGGAAGTTAGCTTCAAGGTCAATGCCCTTGAATATTTCAGACTGAAGCACGGAGGGTGTGATATCATCTTTACTACAAAGTATTCCAAATTCATTTAGCCGATCCTCCAAGCAAATTGTTTCAGTCTCCATTTCCAACTCATCAACTTGATCTGTATAAACCAGCATCATTAACAAACATCACCAAGCAGAAAGCAATCAGAAAATAATCACCATGAATTTTCAATAGGCTATGTAAGGCTTATGCCATGGTATAATTAATAGGCTAATATATGGTTTTTATTTATAGCCCACATTGAAGAATTTGTTTTACCTAAAAGCTGTTTTCGCAAAACAGCCAAAAGAATGCTAAGCTTACCTCCAGTCTCCAAAGATATAGCTCTACTCCTGCTGTCCAGATCCTGATGGTCAAAAACCTTTGGAAGTGAAAGCAAGGCATCTTCCGCATTTGAACGATCCAGTGCGGTAACTGTTAAATCATGTGACAATTTAGTAAAGGCATCCAAAAGCAAGAATGATTACAAATCATGATACATCACAGTAGAAATTGTCAAAGAAGGAGCCGGAATTTCACCTCCACTTTGCACATCAGACCTTTTCTTAGATTTGAGTTGGCTTATTGGCAGCAGAATACCATCAAGAGAACTGTTTAAGTTTATATTTGTGCCAGAATGCACTAATATCTTCTGAAATGATGGCTTGGCAGGTAAGCCATAGGCAATGAACACATCCCCAGATCCAAGTTTGGCAATGCCTTGTAATTTAGCAGCAAATATTGCAGGTAATGCACCCCTATGACTCTTAGATAATGTGTCCCCAGTAGATAATGAAACTTTTGTGGGCTTGGCATTGCGTAACTCATCAACAGTCCGCCCATACCAAAAATAGCAAACACCAATCTCAGAAACAGCTAAAATACAGAGACCGACATCATCTACTCCCGCACTTTCAACAGACCTGCAATCCAGAAGGACAGCAGGGTGCTCCATAGCAAGAACGCAGCTTGCTGCCTGCTTTTTATAACCATCTATTTTCCAAACTGCAATATACCTTTCCCCAAGGGAAGAAGATATAATATACTTTCCGTCTTGAGAAAAGCTCATACACCGAACAGCTCCCTGTCAATAGATGAAGATTGTTACAAAAATTAAGAGAAAATATATATGCTATGTTATCATGTTTGGGCATGCTACATGATGCTCCTTTCATCCCAAAATAGTGTCCCATTTGACTATTTGCAAAAAGTAAGCATTCAATTTTTGGTGCTTGATTTTCCACCCTTTACCCCAATGTGGCCCCATGTTCTCACAATTCAAGTCACTATAACTAACTGATGGGTGAAGATAAATACAGGGTTTAAAGTTGAACCATCACTGATTGTTTTGCTTAGTTCAAGTTAGATTAGTGTGCTTTAGTTAACTAGGGACGAGTAAAAGCTTAAGTGCGGGGGTATTTGATAGCTGATTATTAATGCTTATGTTTTGTGCCTATTTCCTTTGCAGTTTGCTTAATTTCCATTCTAAGTTAGTAGTATATTATTGCTTATCTCCTAATTGCCCTAGACCCTTTGCCCTTGGTTTCAACTCGATTTATGTTGCTTTATTTCATTTACAATGGCTCAAAACCAATCATCCTTGTTCGACTTAGATTAATGAGAAAAACTACATAGTTGGTGATTGCCTATTTCCCTTGGGTTTGATACTCAGATCTTTTACAAGACAGCCTTATATTAATTGGAACCGATACACTTTCCATTCAAGAGCGCAATTCATTTGTCTACGAACAGATTTTCCTTGTCACTAACTTATGGATTGATGTTGTTGATAATTTATCACGGGCTAACTTACTAAAATGGAAATGTGCCATTCTAGAACATAGGTTTACAAAGTATGACACTTATTTGGGATAGAGGGAGTATAAGTTATGCAATATCTCAATCAGAATAAAGTATAAACTTACGGGATGTCCAGCAAACTTTTGTATTTTCTTATGATCTGAGCATCCGAAAATCTTCATCTGTCCCGCTGCAGTTGCTAATATCTTCCCATCTGATGTTTTAGAAAAACAGACCATATAAGTGAGATTCATCAAATAAACAAAGCCACCAAAATTGAAAACTAATTTAGAGTGGCACAATCTTACAACAAGCAAGAGCAACAAAGCATACATACCTGTTGATACAGTCATACAGGACATTGCCTTCGTAGATGCTCTAAATTTCCTTAATAGGTTTCCAGTAAGGGATTCAATTTCACAAACCATACCATCAGCACCCGCAGTGTAAACACATGAATTGTGTGTAGAAAATGAAATAGCACTTACACCTCTGCACATAGGAGAGCACATGAGAAAAATCAGTAAATACGAAAAGGAACGGAACAAAGAGGTTGTTTGAGCAATATAAGTGTCATCTTTATTTTTTACAATACTCATCCATCTGATAAATATGTTAAATTGGTACATGAGACTTACATAAACAATAGTTTGATAAAAGCATTGCTTATACCTAAACTAAAGAAGGATGATTTTGAAAAACAAGTACTGTTTCTTCACATTTCAATCTGATTCATCTGCTCCGAAGAATATCAATCGTAAGATGTTTGAATACAATAAACTTACAAGCTAGGAATCGAACTTCATCCTGAAGTTTACATATATCTAAATATGCTAATAGAAATGTAACAATGAGAATGTATAAAATGCATTGCATGAGCTGGTGCAAAGGGTGGTATGGTATGGATTGATACAATTATGACGCACCATGCAAGTTGAAAAAATACATAGATTGTACTAGCAAGGCTAAGGGAAGTTTGCACTTAGAGGTCTAAAACCAAGATGAGGATCAGATCTTATGCAGGACTGGTTGCATGAAATAGATCTTCATTGTTCAGATACTGGTGTGTAGAGATATTAAATGGGGTTTGCCAAAACCTATCCTAAAGTATTGTCCACAGCCAAAAAAAGACCTTATTTTTGTCCACTTTTAAGGTGCACAAAGTATTGTCCACCGTCGTTTTGTGGGAAACAGCAGATTACAGCTTTGGCTTATTATTTCTGATAACACTCGGCATTTAGCAGTAGATTTGTGGGCAATTCATAATGCATTCAATAGTTTGTGGGCAATTCATGATGTATTCAGTAGTTTTTGGGGAATTACATTTTTCTAACAGACGAGGGTGGACAATACTTTTTTCAACTTAAGCGTGGACAAAATATAAGGTCTTTTTTTTGGCCCTGGACAGTACTTTAGGGTAGGTTTTGGCAATTAACCCTATTAAATTAGGACAAAATAGATTAAGGAGAAAGTTATCCAATTCATATGGCACTCCAAAACAAGACTGTAGCATCAAACTCACCCAGGATGACAGTCACTGACTCTCCACTTTAATTGACCAGCAGAAACATCAAGTGCCAGAACATCACCACTACCCGTTCCTAGTACTAATAGTGAGGATCCAAGCTTCCTTTTCTTCTGCAATTATTCACAATTTTTGGCACAAAATTCAGAGAACAGAATGCATGATAATGAAAAATAATCTGCTCAGTGAACTTTAATATATATTTACTCACCTTTCTGTCTAAAGATAACCACTTCATGCATGTATAATCAACAGATAGGTGTCCCCTTGTTGGTTTAGCATGCACATTTGTCTCATCAGTTGCAACAATATCTGCAAACTCAGTCTGAATCTGACCCTTTATCGTGTCCCAAATCTAAAAAGCAAAAGCAGAATAATTGGTTGACTAAGAAAACGAAACCAATACCCAATTCGTACTTTAAGCATGGACACACACATCTCAACTATTTTTAACTTTTTATAATTCTGATTTTTACAGAAACATAACCAGTTGTAGAAGCATTACTTTTCAATCATTACAGCAGTGTTAGAATTACATGATAACAGAAAATAACTTGGAGAAACCTAGTAAAAAAATCACCATACTGTCATCAGAAAGTATTTAACAATCTCCGGTCACTTTCCACAGTTAAATGAGGATTTCAATCATACCTTAATTCGACCATCCCCAGAACTGATAGCAAAGAAGTCCAATGAAGGACTAAACGACGTCAACAGATCTCTAATACTTGTGGAGCCCATGATCCTGAAATGTTAAACATTAAAATAAATATACCAATAACTATACAGTTTGTAAGATCAAGAATATTTGAGGTCTTTCAATAGACATCATAAAATCACTTAAATACCACACATCAATGCAAGGAATGACTACATGAACATGATTATGATGTGCTGGAATGAATACGCAATACTGCAGTGTAGGTACGTATGGTTCAGCATTTCAGCAAATCACCAAAAAAAAATAGAACATGAAATAGCTTAATGTTATTATGTTACATCATCTAAGAATAACAATAACTACACATAAAAATGTTATGGCGTGATCAAACCCAATCATCCATGAAGATAACACAAACAAGCTGCAGTCAACTCACTGAAGCATATTCAAAAGGAATTATTATATGTATTCTGCATTTATGGGTGAGGTTTATACCAATGAGTAAACCAAAATGCAAAAGTCAATTAATATGCTACAATTCATACTTAGTAGAAACTAAACAGACGCTACTGACTCGACTATTAGAGTTCAAAGCAAATGAAAAAATAAACGCCGTGTTCATCAAATCAAAGTTAAAACCGAGAAGATTCAAAATTACAAACAACACAAAAATTCCATTAAATAAATAGAGAAAAGCCTCAAACTTCAGGCATTGGGTCGTTCCTTAAGAACAGGGTATTAGAAGTTGATGAGGATTGTTCTGATTACCTTCTTCAAGCACGGAGGTCGAAAGTTATGACCGAGTAACCCAGAATTGTTCGATTAGAGTTGGACAGAGACAGTCTTTACTTCTTCAATCTGATAGGTAGAAGATGAGGGGCAAGAGCTGCCGGAGACGGCGACGGCGACGGCGACGTTGACACGGATATGGGAGGTCGAGCTCGGGGTTTGAGAGGGTTTAGAGGTTTATGGGGAAGTAGGAACCTAAACCTTGCAATTGAATTCAAAGGGTTTCAGTTGTCGTTTCCGCTGTTAGGTTGTCGTTTGTGCTTAGTTTTAGTTGCAAATTGTGAAGTTAACGTATAGTGTAATTGACCTCTTCGTTACTTCATGGGAAAATGACGCATCATTCTAATATGTAAGTGTAAAACTCAACAACAGTCCAACCGTATCTCAGGCCTACGGCCTCTACAATCCATAACCGCGAACACAAACCGAGTCACACAACCACAAACCTAAACACACAACGAAACGAACTCTTACCCTAGGGTACTCGTATTCTACCAGTCTCTTGGCGACCCGCACACTCGTGCGTCGCGGACAAATTACCACCAAAACGACCCAACACGTACCACAAAACCCGACTAAACCACGAACAAGCCAAACCGGCCAAACGCCCATAACAACAACAACGACGACACCCGCCCACCGGGCCAACCAAAGTCAAATAGCGCCCACCGGGCCAACCAACACCGAACCACGCCCACCGGGCCAAACGCAATCAGACATACACGCCCACGGCGTCAAACAAAATCAAAACACTCAAATTTCTTTTAAAGTTTTCTCCACTTCATTAAAACCTCAATTCTTGACATCAGGTGGTTACAACCCGGTCCAGGCGTCCCGGAACTACGTTGTACCGACTTGACATCAGCACCGTCACGTTCGACTACAGGAGCGCTCCTGAGTCGACCCGCGACAGCTTAAAAACGTTTCACGCAACACACACAGACAGTATGCCAGTAACCCCGTACTGCACATACACACAGACAAAACAAAACTCAAGACATTAAGGGTTTACAAACGATTCCCGACCTACCTGCCCAACGCACGACGGGACTTTACTGACTCGACTCTTCCCACCTAATTGACGGACAGTCCGAGGTGTGAAACCTCGAGCTCTGATACCAAGCTGTCACGCCCCAATTTCAGTAAACCGAACTCGGGACGCGAACGTTTAATATAAGAAAACACTTTGAAACCATTTCCATTAAAACACTTTACAATACTAGTTTAGTTCAACAAAAGGATAATTACAACTCAAAATAAAACGTCCCACAAGCGGACAAAAAGCGAGGTATCCGTCGCTAGACTAAAAGTAACCCGGACTCCCGCCCCTAGCTCTTCAAGCTTCGGAAGCTCACCTAGTCCGACCTGCGACAAGTACCTGTAGGAAAAGCAGCTAGGGGTGAGCGTTCGCTCACCACCACGGATAACAGACTGACTACGGCATAATTAACAGACAATGCCGGTAACACCAATAATAAAGTCAACACCGGGGGACACAGTCCCTAACCCAAGGACTCTGACTGAACATACACCCACTGTTACATTCCTCGAACGACTCAACACTCTGACACGTAAAGTAAACCTGACACAACGATTGACGACCTCTTCCAAGGACTCAAAAGAAAGTACGCAACACCAAACAACATCACAAGGGATCACACACCAACCAAGATCACAAAGGATCGCAAACCAGCTGCCAAGAACGCCCTCCCGGGACTCTAACCCGGTCAGGCCAACCCAAGAATGATGCAACTTACCGGGACTCTAACCTGTAAGCCAGCCAGAAAATGCTTGCACTTACCGGGACTCTAACCCGTAAGCCAGCCAAAGTATGCGTGCAACTTACCGGGACTCTAACCTGTAAGCCAGCCAAAGTATCCTCACAAACCCAAACCACACACGCGCAGCCAGGACCCCTTTATTGGCGGGTGGGCCCCCTACCCCGTCTGAACATGCAGACGCGTGTGCTCGTGGACCCCCGTTTCAGGAAGCGGGCCCCCAACCTCCGGTAACCACAATCACAATCACAAACAAAATCAACAACCAGTAACAACACAGGTTCAACACTCACAAGCACTCATGGCCGCCAAGACACCGACAGTAAAACTCGGACTCAACAGCCCCACAGGCACTCACGGCCTCCCAAGACGCACCAACAGTAAAACACGGACTCAACAGCCCCACAGGCACTCACGGCCTCCCAAGACACCAACCATAAAACACGCTTGCAACTTACCGAGACTCTAACTCGTAAGCCAGCTAAAGAAAGCTTGCAACCCCCCGAGACTCTAACTCGGTCAGGCCAGCCAAAGGCACCAACCTTAGTACACGGGCTCTCAAGGCCACCCAAAACACCAATTTAAATACACGGGCTCTCATGGCCACCCAAGACACCAATTTAAATACACGGGCTCTCAAGGCCACCCAAACTCAATAAATAAATAATACGGCTCTCAAGGCCACTCAAAACTCGATAATGAATAACACGGGCTCTCAAGGCCACCCAACTCAACAATAAATAATACGGACTCTCAAGGCCACCCAGACACCAAATAAGCAATCAACCTCCGGCTTAACCAAGCCTCCAACAGTCCTAATATCAACAGTTTCTCAATCAACCTCCGGGCATGGTCATATGCCTCCAGTACTCCTAATATCGATACGTTCACAAACAACCTCCGGGCATGGTCATATGCCTCCAGTAAATCAATTATCGCTAAGTTCTCTGCTCCTACGACACTACTAAGTGTCACATGCATTTCCAGTATTCGCTACGTTCCCGTATCATGCATTTCTAATATTCGATAACCTACTTAACCCACGACACCCCGGTGTCACATGCAATTCTACAATTAACTTTCCCTAGTCAGGGCCGAGATCCAGCTACTTTTCCCTACCTCAACCGAAGAGCACCCGCTACGTTTCCTAGCTGCTGACGTTCTGGCTCGCTACCTCCGGGCTTCACTTCGATCGAAGGCGGACGCTAAAGATAACACGAAAGCCATAGTTAGAGGCGGTTCCCAGGTTAATCTAACGGTCATGATTATTCCAGTTTTAAAACCGACAGTAGTCCCTTAAACTCGAGCGGGATAAAAGCGGGGTCACGGCGAATCGGGTTTGAATACCCGAGCACCGAAACCGGTGCACGTTTTCGGGGCACGGTCCAAATGCACGAATCCCGAGGTCCGATTCAGCGGTCCGCTTTTGTTCCTTTCCAATCCCAATAGCAGTCCATTTTAACCAGAGTTCCGGATTCGCTCAAATGCTCAAATTCCGTTTTTAAAATCAAACTGATTTTACTTCCATTTTAATTTCAAATCCGATTTTAAACCCCATTTCCAATTTGAAACCGTCTTTATTTACCTCTTTTTAATTTAAATCAGATTTCGTTTTACTTCCCAAATCAATTCCTTTTCAACAAAAGAGACGTTTCTGAGTCGGACTCGTCCAGATCAATAACAATTTTTACGTCCGAAAAACAAACATTGATTATTCCAAATATCGTTTTATCTTATTCACTGAAATTACAATACAATTTGTCGTTTCAAAACAAAAACACAGATCCAAAATAGAGACGAACGATACAGAAATTTAACCGGCCGCCGGCGAAGACCTCGCCGGCGACTAAACCCCCAGGCACGAACCTCACGTGGAGGGAAGGGCGGCTGGCGGTGCACGGCGGCGGTGGACGGCTCTCCTACGCCTTAGATCTGAGCGGCGCGGCGAGAGGGAGCTGCTCGTGTCCGGATCTGAACGGAGGCGCTGAGAACTCGACCGGAGAGAGGACAGGTGATGGAGGCGAGAGGAGCTCGGGGACGGCGCCGGCGAGCCCTTCTCGTGCACGGCGAGGGCGGAGCGTGGCTGAGGGTTCTCCTCAGATCCAGACGAGCGCCGGCGAGCTCGAGCGGAGAGAGGGAACGGCGAGAGGGAGAGGGAGACGGACGGCGCGCGTCGGGCTCGGACTGCCGGAGACGGGGAAGGGAGGGAACCGTTCGGTGAGGTTGAGGGCGAGGTCGGGACGGTGGCGTGGTCGTGGGGAGGGGGTTTCGAAGAAGACGAATAAGAAGTGAGGGAGGAAGGGCGACCGCGGGCTGGACGGAGAGTGAGGCAAGGGAGAGGGCCGGAGAGACGCCGGCGACGACGAGACGACGAAGAAGGGCGAGGGTGAGGTCGGTTCGGGAGAGGAGAGGGGCGGCTGCGTAGATCGAAGAAGAGACGGGAGTGGGTATTAGGGTTTCAGAACCCTAATGCCAACCTTATATAGGTCGGACTTGGGCTGGGTCGGTGGTTTGGGCCGGGTCTGCTGGTCGGGTCCGGTCCGACCCGGTCTGACCCAATTTTTTTTTGAAGCGGGTTTTACACCAAAACTGGTCATGATTAGTTTATCACACTTATTATCAAAATTGAACATGGTTTTTATCACATCAGTACATGTTTTTATCAACATTTAGCACTAGTTTGATACCTCCGATATAAAACATTTATTAGTGAAGATTTATCAACACTCAACATTTTTTTATCACTCCCATATACCTTTTTATTTTCGTGCTTCAAAATATATTCATGATTGATCTTGATTTAAAGCCCTTGAAAAGATAAAAATATTGGCGCAAGTTTGAAGCTAATCGGAGTTCAAACGAATCGGGAAATATTAAATTAGTGAATTGGTGAAGAAAAAAATGGACACTTGTCCACATGGCACCATGCTTTTACAATTATGCCCTTGCTTGTGTGAGAAAGGATGAAAGTGGCGTGAGTTTGGGTGAAATTGGGGTGATGATGTGGCATCATGGGGAATGTTGGATGTTAGGTGTGTGTGGCTAGGATTGGTTTTCTAGTTTTTAGGTTAAGAGTGGTTTGTAGCCGATTTCACCTCGAAACGACCATGTGCAAAACACATGATGTTTTATTTTTATTAAATGACATAACTATCCTTTTATATATGCTAACTTAACCTAACTAAACTCAAACCATGAGAAGAAATCAAATACAAACCATGTCTTAACCTAAAAACTAGAGAACCAATCTAAGTCATCCATTTTAAGAATGGATGGATGAGATGCAATTGAGTAGTTGACTTGTTGACTGCAAAAAAAACAGCACTTTTTAATAAGTGGTAAGGGCTTTTTAGTAAAACTATCATGTGAGGTAAAATCGGCTACAAACCACTCTTAACCTAAAAACTAGAGAACCAATCATAGTCACACACACCTAAGATCCAACATTCACCATGATGCCACATCATCACCCAAATTTCACCCAAACTCACGCCACTTTCATCCTTTCTCACACAAGTAAGGGTATACTTGTAAAAGCATGGTGTCATGTGGACAAGTGTCCATTTTTTTTCTTCACCAATTCACTAATTTAATATTTTCCGATTCGTTTGAACTCCGATTAGTTTCAAACTTGCGCCAATATTTTTATTTTCTCAAGGGCTTTAAATCAAGATCAATCATGAATATATTTTGAAGCACGAAAATAAAAAAATGTATATCGGGGTGATAAAAATAATGTTGAGTGTTGATAAATCTTCACTAATAAATGTTATGTATTAGAGGTATCAAACTAGTGCTAAATGTTGATAAAAACATGTATTGAGGTGATAAACATAGTGCTTAGTGTTGATAAAACTAGTGTTCATAAAAACACGTGATGAGGTGATAAAAATCATGTTCGGTTTTGGAAAGTGAGGTGATAAAACTAGTGTCCAGTGTTGATAAAACCAGTGTAAAGTGTTGATAAAACCAATGTAAAGTGTTGATAAAAATTACTCATATATAATTTTTTAAATCAGCCCCGAAATAATTCTTTTTTTCGTGCTTCAAAAAAAAACATGTGATGGGGTGATAAAACACACGTAATTTAATGTTAAACCTAGTGTTGGGTGTTGATAAAACTAGTGTTCATAAAAAGCACGTGATGATGTGATAAAATCATGATCAGTTTTGGAAAACGAGGTGATAAAACCAGTGTAAAGTGTTGATAAAATCAGTGTAAAAGTGTTGATAAATCTAGAGCAAAGTGTTGATAAAAATTACCCAGATTTTTTTAAAAAAAATCAACACCGAAATAATTTTTTTTTCGTGCTTCAAAATATATTCATGACTGATCTTGATTGAAATCCCTTGAAAAAAAACTAATGGCGCAAGTTTGAAACCAATCGGAGTTCAAACGAAACGGGAAAAGTTAAATTAGTGAATTGGTTAAAAAAAGTAATATGATAGCTTTACTAAAAAGCCCTTATCACATACTTAAAAAGTCTTGTTCTTTTTTAAGTCAACAAGTCAACTACTCAATTACATCTCATCCATCCATTTTTAAAATAGATGGCTTAGATTGGTTCTCTAGTTTTTAGGTTAAGACATGGTTTGTATTTGATTTCTCCTCACTATCATGTTTTTTTTAATCAACGCTTCGTTTGAACTCTGATTGACTTCAAACTTGCGCCATTAGTTTTGTTTTTTTAAGGGCTTTAAATCAAGATTAGTCATGAATATATTTTGAAGCACGAAAAAAAATTATTTCGGTGTTGATTTTTTTTTAAAAAAAAAATCTGGGTAATTTTTATCAACACTTTGCTCTAGATTTAACAACACTTTTACACTGATTTTATCAACACTTTACACTGGTTTTATCACCTCATTTTCCAAAACTGATCATGTTTTTATCACCTCATCGCGTGCTTTTTATGAACACTAGTTTTATCAACACTAAACACTAGGTTTATCATTCAATTACGTGTGTTTTATCATCCCCATCACATGGTTTTTTTTTGAAGCACGAATTTTTTATTATTTCGGGGCTGGTTTTTAAAGAAATTATATCTGGCTAATTTTTATCAACGCTTTGCTCTGGTTTTATCAACACTTTACACTGATTTTATCAACACTCTACACTGGTTTTATCACCCCATTCTCCAAAACTGATCATGATTAGTTTATCACACTTATTATCAAAATTGAACATGGTTTTTATCACCTTAGTACATATTTTTTATCAACATTTAGCACTAGTTTGATACCTCCGATACAAAACATTTATTAGTGAAGATTTATCAACACTCAACATTTTTTTTATCACTCCGATATACCTTTTTATTTTCGTACTTCAAAATATATTCATGATTGATCTTGATTTAAATCCCTTGAAAAAATAAAAATATTGGCGCAAGTTTGAAGCTAATCGGAGTTCAAACGAATCGGGAAATATTAAATTAGTGAATTGGTGAAGAAAAAAATGGACACTTGTCCACATGGCACCATGCTTTTACAATTATGCCTTTTCTTATGTGAGAAAGGATGAAATTGACGTGAGTTTGGGTGAAATTGGGGTGGTGATGTGGCATCATGTGGAATGTTGGATGTTAGGTGTGTGTGGCTAGGATTGGTTCTCTAGTTTTTAGGTTAAGAGTCGTTTGTAGCCGATTTCACCTCCTCAAACCATTATCTCTCCCCTTCTTCCTCTTTCTCATTTCCTCTCAACCACACAAACCTTCCAACTCCAAACTCTCACCTCCAATTATCTTCTTTACTCTTCTCTCATCTCAAACACTTCTTCTTGCTCTCACCCTTCCTGATATATATAAGTATAAAAACACATTAATGAAAATAAAAGTTAGTATATTGATATTTTCATTAACGTGTTTTTATACTTATATATCAGGAAGGGTGAGAGCAAGAAGAAGTGTTTGAAATGAGAGAAAAGTAGATGAAATCATTGGAGGTGAGAGTTTGGAATTGGAAGTTTTGTGCGGTATAGAGAAAATGAGAAAGAGGAAGAGGGAGAGAGATAAGGGTTTGAGTTTAATTAGGTTAAGTTAGTATTTATGAAAGGATAGTTATGTCATTTAATAAAAATAAAACATCAAGTGCTTTGCACATGGTTGTTTCCATCCAAAATTTAACACCGTTAGACTAAAGTGAAGAAAAATAGAAGTTAAATGAGTTAAATGTCACAAAAAATAGTTAGGGGTGATGTGAAAACGGTGATAATTAGACAGGGTTATGTGTCATTTTCCCTTTCTTCATTAAATCAGTACAGAGGCTGAAGCAGAAATTAACGAAGGGTGCAATTGAAAGTAGGACTGCACAGTCGGATATTCGGCCCGACCCATATATATTTCAGTCCGACCACAATTCTACGGAACGGGTGATTTCGGTCCACATTCCGACCATCAAATCATGAACATGTAAAAAACTCGTCAAGGCGGATTGCGGGCGGATCAAGCTACGACCAAAAATATCTTAATTATAAAAAATGGACTTTTACAGACCCAAGCTCAAAATATAACCGCATATTTTGTTACAAGTTAAATCTACAATAAATACATTCAAATAAAATTATCATCTGGTCTTTGTTTCTTGAAACGAGTATAGAAGTATTGTATTACTGTAGAACAACAACTTTACAGGGTGGGACATAACTTCCCAAGATTCCAGATATTTGTCTCGATCGACCGTAATCCACCAGGCGCTCATGGATCCATAAAAATAGTCTGATTTGAATCACAGATCCGAACTTAGGAGTCCCTCTTACCAACATTTCAAAAATAATAAAACCCAAAATCCTAACTCTATCTAGCCAAAAGTTTATTCAACCTAAGACAAAATAAAATGCATACCGAACAAAAGCTAAAAGTAATGCCTTGGTTGCGGATTTCCCGAGACTCCCCAGCAGTGGTAGCCCCGGGTCTGTGGATATAGGTCCCAATGTGACCTTTCCACCTCGTCGGGTCCTATCATTCTCCCCAGAGGGCCAAGCCCCCCCATTTGCATCTCTTGGTCATGCTCCAGCCTGACCTCCTCG
Organism: Erodium maritimum; assembly: GCA_963921825.1. Lineage (NCBI taxonomy): Eukaryota > Viridiplantae > Streptophyta > Magnoliopsida > Geraniales > Geraniaceae > Erodium > Erodium maritimum. The sequence continues at coordinate 48,133,434 of OY997591.1, forward strand.
TGATTCTCCTGCGTGCGAGGTGCTTCTTCGGATGCCCATGTCCCGCTTCTCAGCCTGGTCTTTCGGGGTCGAGGGCCGATCCTCGGGTTGTACTTCAGCAGGCCTCTAAGGTTCCCCGGTAGGAGTTCTTGAGTATAGCGGCGGGCAGGAGCCCTAGGGCCTAGTGGTTGGCGAGGCAAGTGTCCTTGTGGGCGCAGTTCTACCTCCCCCTCCTCAACCCAAACGAACGTTGTCGGTACTGTGGTGTCTTCCACCGGAGTGATCATCGTCACTGTCTTGGACCTCGGAGACCTCGGGCCTCGACGCTTGATCGCCGACGGTGTTGGAATAAGAGCCCTAAGAGGATTCCCCTGTCTGGTAGGGATCTGAATCAATGTCGGCAATGACCTTGTGAGATCAGACTTAAACGCCCCTTCATATAGTCGATGGTCAAGCCATCCCAACTGGAGATATGGAGTCGGCGAATAGGGAGGATGCCCACGATATGGTTCGAGCATGTGCCAAGTTGGCACCGGACAATGGTATCAGGGCGGATGATTGGCGAGGGGGCGGTGGTGAAGCGTAGGGCGGCGGGGCGCGAGGTGTTGTAACTGCCCATGCACGGCCCGATTGGAGGCCTGGCGGCGGTGCTGCAATCCAGGTGGTGGAACGAGAGGGTAGGGAATCCAAGGACGGTCAGGGTGCATGTTGGAGCCGGAGAGGGAGGTCAGGTACGCTACTTGGGGACGCCGACGACAGTGGAGATCACCCCTAACGGGCTCAAAAAGTGAACCCTATAGGGTTTTTGGGTGAACCCTATTTAGGGTTTGGGAGAACGCTTTTTTTGACTTGGTCTTTCAATGTCAACCAAGTTTTTCACATATCACTCAAGTCCATCCTAAATAGTTTCATGAGTTTTTCAATTCATCAAAAAATAAATTTTTAATTACAAGATGTCATCAACTTCATGATTATCATCAACTATCAAAACTAGACGATAAATGAACAAAGTCAAAATATTGCTAACTACCCAACCCTAAACACTTTAAGTACAAAATGAATTAGCCAAATCCTTCAAAAAATATTTTTGTCGAAGTTGAGTGTTGTTCCATCAAAAAAAAACTTTGTAATAGAGCACTCATGAAGCTAATCAGGAGAGTGCAATTTAACATACTCATCAAACATTTCATACAATATACCTTTAACACTCAAAGACAACTCATAAACAACATCTTCATCATATATACAATCAATAACATTCTTCACAACTTGCAACTTATTCCTAGGATAAAAAGCATATGCTAAGAAGATGATCACATTCATATTAGACAGATTTGTCCAATATTTATCAAATTTTAGCTTCAACTTGTTAGTCATATCGATCATTTCATGATCATTTTAAACCATTTGACCCTTTTTAATTACTTGTAAAGTGCATTAATTGCATCCAAAAAAATATTAGATGTAACATATGAAGAACCTGACACCCTACAAGTTAACTCATGAAAGTGCTTCAGAAATGGAAGAAAAGACTTGCTTTGGACCAATCATCATCACATAACATCCCTAGAAGCTTCTCATGATTTGATCCCTTCCTAAACTGGTTTTACATTTCTTTCCTAAATGTCTCATCATCACCATCATACTTCTAAAAAGCTACCTCTAATTTAACAGCGGTAGCTAACATAAGGTAAGTGGAATTCCATCTAGTAGGCACATTAAGGGATAATATGGTTTTAGTGTCTAGTCTACAATATTTCACACATGTCTGGAACCTAGACAACCTAGATGGGGAATGTCTTACAAACTTCACAGCAGCCTGAATCCTGCCAATAGAGGGGCTTAACTAACAAAGGCCATCTGTCACAGTAACGTTAAAAATATGGGAAATACACCTCATATGAGTTAACCTTCCACTCAAAATATTAGTTCCTAGCACATTGAACTTCCTCACTAAGTGTTGAACAGCTGGTTCATTTGCACTTGCATTGTCAACAGTAACAACCAATAATTTGTCTATACCTCAATCTCGAAGACAGTATTCCATAGTCACCCCTATAACATCCCCCATATGACCGTGTATTTGACAAAAAATAATGATCTTTTTATGCAAAGCTCAATCTTCGTCTATGAAGTGAGCAGTCAGACACATATAATTTATCTATTGTTTGCTAGTCCAAGTGTTTGTGGTTAGGGATACTCTAAGGTATTTAGATCTAAAGAAAGTCAATAATGTTTTCTTCTCACTCTTGTAAAAGTCTTTGCCATCTCTTGTCACAATTGTCCTATGATAGGACAATTGTGGTAGGACTCCTATCATGGATCTTAAAATGAGGGAAACAAGCTTTCATAAATTTCTGAAATCTCTCACCTCGAACAAACCTAAAGGGGGAGTTCATCTATAACAATCATTTTAGCTAGTGCATCCTTAACAACTATTTACCGATTTTCCATGCATATAGTGATACTTCCTTATTACCTAAGGATGCAGCTGAGAATGGTATCGTAGGTTGTGACTTATCTATTTTCTTAAAATAAACTCAAATTTATACATATTTACAATTTATGTCATGATTTTTTTTAAAACTAAATTTTCCATCGACGATCAAACACTTGATATGGGTTTCTAGTTTGCATCACAATGAGTAGTTTTTACCATATATATAATGTTGTGTATTCAAATGTTATGCATACCTTATGTTTTTAACTATAAACTAATTGTTAGATATTAAGTAAAGCATCTCATGTCGAGGGTATTATCAGGTTCCTTAACAACAAGTGTAAACTTGTGGAAGCGATGGGTTTCTAGTTCTTATGGAGTGTGGAGTTTGTGGCATTCTAGAGACGAATGAGCATGTTTTGTTCAGGTGTAAGGAAGTGTCGTAGGAAGGTGTGAGTCCTCCTACTGTACACCAGAACTTGAGAGTTTGGTTACAAGCGTGTTGGGATGAAGGGCCAAAGGATAGGGTGGGTGTGACGGTGATGTTGTGGGAGTTATGGCGGAGTCACAATATTAGGGTTTGGAAGCAAAGGCAAAGAGCTACGTTGGAAACATGAGAGGCAGTTCATGTTCTTCTTCGAGACTGGACAGCAGACATGAGAGGGATTTGAGTAGAGAGAATGTGACTCATGGTGATGGAAGGGGATGGACGAAGCCTCGGGAGGGGGAGGTCAAGATCAATCTGGATGGTGCGGTCTTAGGAGTAGGAACTGTTGGAGGGGGAACGGTATGTAGGGGCTCTGATGGTTTTGCAAAACTAGCCAAATATGTTTGCTTCGTTGGAGCCAGAGATCTAGACGTCATTGAGGAACTTTCTCTTCAGGAGGCTCTAAGGTGAGTACAGTTTCTCCATTCGGGGATCTGACTAGGGATAGTAGAGGACTGCTATAAATATTTCCAAGCTTTGAACTGAACTTTGTACGTACAGAAACTAATGTAATGGCTCATAATTTAGCCAAGAAAGCAATGAGGTGGGAATAGTATGTCTTACTATCAGTTCTTAACAGTGATTTGCTCTAATTAATACAATCCATCTAAAAACCAATTGTGATTCATTAAATATGATTGATCCAAGGATTGTGTAGCTACTGGTACACTATTGTAATTAAATCAAACTCTGACTTGTTATATTTTTGGATCAACTCAGATTTTTATCGAAAACGAGACAGCTTTGTGAGATGAAAGCGTATGAGGGTCAAGAGACCAAACTACGATTATAAAAATGCTCTCGAAATGGACCAAAAAGGAAAAAACCTTTGAAAAAACAATACAAAAAACTAAAAATAAACAAAGATAAACCATCTCCCTCAATCCTAGGGTCGGTAGAGGCCCTTCTCCTTAAAGCCCGAGTGAATATTATGGCCAGCCGCCCGTTTCCACATTTCCACAATCGAAGGAGCAGCTTGGATGACGCGTTCTCGACTCATCGAACGAGTTCTAAGCTTGGGATAGACCATTGTATTACCATATGGGTGTTTCTTAATAACCTTAGTAATCTGATCCTTCCCGAGTTTTAAAAGAGCAGCTTTCCAAGGGCTGCCCAACTTGCCCTGGTCCTTAACGAGTAAGTTCAAAACCATCGAATTACTATCAACACACGAATTATGCTTGACCACTGGATTAGTCGGACTAAGTACAGTGTTAGAAATGGATCCAACCTAAACCGGACCACAAGGAATACTATAACCACATGGGTTGTCCAAGATATGGACAAGATCCAACATGTCTAAATGGGCCTCAAGTCGAAGGGCGCACGAACTGTCTACACCGGGAAAAGACATTGGAAGGTCGTCGTCAACCCCAATCAACCCACCACCATGATCCTTATCAACCGACCCATCATCAATCTAGGTCGGTACCACTAGGTGTTTGGGTTCAACGTGAGGCCTAACTAATATTGCCTTAGACGGAACAGTTGCAGAACGACGACTAGATCCTAGAAAATCCGATCCTTGCAATTTCTTAAAGTTTGAAATCAAAACACTCACCTCCAGATTGGTTGTAATCGCGTGAACCATGGGATCACGATTTCCACCAACCGCTTGGGGAGAGTCATCGCTGGACGGAGAAGCAAGCTTACCACCGAACTTCGACGAAGTATTTGGTCGAAGCTGTGAGCGCGAATCAACTGGATCCAAACTTGTGTTGTCTTGAAACAAACCCATGGAAGCTTTGGACTCTCCCACAACGGTCTCGCAGATGCTCTATTCATCGACTCCCATGCTCATTTTTGAAGAAAAAAAACATCGTCGACTTGAGTTTTTGACACCGAGCAATGGTTAAAAATAGGATATAGCCATTGAACTTGTAACCATTAAGACTATAAATTGCCTGATTGGCCACTCCCTTTGAGGGATATCGAATAAACCCGAAACATTGTCCCTTACCGTTTGGCCGGAGCAACATAGAGGAGTTTGTGATTTCCCCAAATACACAAAAAACGTTACGAACCCAGTCAATCTTGTAATCATACGGAAAGTTACAAACGAGGACCTCATCCTCTTGGAGAATAGCATCATTCGAACGACGTTTCCGAGAACCGAAAGCCACCTACCTCACCTTGAGCGAACCAACAAGGGCACCAGAGTCCCCTCTCGCAACTTCTATCCTACCAGAGTCAAATGGTATCCTGACCTCCTTAACATGCCTTGCAATATCCCCAACACAAGACATAGGCTTCGTTGGGATGGGGTCCTCTGAACGATTGAATCCTTATTTTTTTAGGCCTACCGACGGCATTGACATCTTTGTTGTCGTGTACGCTGACGTGAGTCGATCCCATATTTCTTAGCTGGAATCTGAGTTGCAGTCGTTAGCTTACAATACTTGCCATATAGTGATAACAACTCGGGACAAAAAGAAGGAAAATAGAGAAAAAAGGAGCCATTTACAAATTAGGGTTTCTATAACTTATTTTTGTAATTTTACCATTGAAAAGGGTAGATAAATCCTTTTACTTATCTATTTTACCTTCAACCTACCCACACAAGCATATCCCCATTTTTAGTGTTCTCTCACTTTTCTTTATATTAGTTCTGCCTCCTTCAGATCCTGACCTCTAGCTCTCAGTCACCCCGTCGTCAAGCTCACCCCACCGTGAAGCTCGCATCGTCCATCTTCCTTCTGCGTGCGACCACTGCGTAAAGATGTTGTTGTCAAGCCTTGCCGAACTATAGGCATCGGTGATACTGCTTGTGGAAGCATACATTATGCCTATCTCACACAGATTTGGTCGTGGTTGAAGCCGACACGCTCCAGCGAGTTCGCAAAGGTGCTACCGTGCTCTACTTCTGGTTCGATCTCTCCTTCTCGGCGTTCTCGCCAACTGTGTTTCTCACCCATGTCCCGCGCTTGCATCCTCCCCCAATGCGAGTTCGTTTCCCGAGTTAGTCATGATGGAGCATGGTTGGGAACGATGAAGTATGGTCGTGGATAGTGGAACGTGGTGTCGTGGATAGTGGAACGTGGTGTCGTGAGGAACATATCATGGTTGTGTTCGTGGTGAAGGGAGATTATTTTATTTGATTAAGTTTATTTTTTTTATTTTTTTGACGTTGAGCCTTAGTTTCGGAAATCTGGGATATTTATGCATGATACCGACTTTACAAGTTGTAATATTTGATGTAAAATTCTCTAACTTTCCCAATAATTTTTTTGTTACATTGTTAGATCATGTGCAGTCCTTTCCCTTAATGGTGGTTATAAAAGAAGAAAAGTACTTTCTCTTTCCTCTTTTAAACGGGCTAAAACAAATTCGCCTGCAATTCGTTAGCCCGTCAAAAACTAAAATATTGACTAAAATATCAGAATTTAGTATCGAATGGGCCTTAGTGCTTAAGGTACGACGTTTTCCAACGACACTATTGTTAGCACTGCATGCCAACAAGCCTAAGCAAACCGCCGAAATATTGGGCGTACCCCTAGCACTTTCATCGGCATTTTGAAAACGCCATACCCAAAAAGCCATCAAAAATTCGTCGATTGTTCATGCTCTTTATAAAGTTTTGTATCCTTCATTGTAGTATTATGTAACTCTTATATAAACTCGTATATTTTGGTGAGTTATTTTTAGAGGTTTATACTCTTCAAATTTTGGTTGTCTAATATTTGGTAGTATTATGTCATTTTTAGTGTATTTTATTGTTGTAACTTTCAGTATGAAATTATGCAACATATTGTATTTATTTCTGGAGCAAAAGTGTAAAGTTTTGTAACACCGTTTATAAAAATCTAAAACATCGATTTAAAATCTATAACATTCGATATAAATTTTCTTGAACATCTGATATAAATTTTCTATAAAATCTAATATAATATTATAGAGTATCATATATAATAGTATGTAACATCATGTATGAAGTATGATAAATAATAAAAATTACAAATTAAAAGAAATAAAATATTATAAAAAAAATCAGATTTGGAAAGTAAAAAATAATTATGCAGAAGAAAAATTAAGGAATATACATTTACCAAATTACCATTTTGCTATTTTTCCTATTTATTTTGGGATAATTAAGGTTGAAAACTAATAGCCATTAAAATATATATTTTAAATGAGCAAGGGTAAAATCGTCATTTTACTTTCTAGTAACTAGTACATGGTGTCACATGACTAATGTAATGGAACACTCTGTTAGTCTTTTTAATCCCAAATACAAAAAAGGTTCGTGGACCGAACATAACGGTACCAAAATATATTTAACCCTATATTTTTTATAAGCTCAGTTTTTTTATTAAAAAGATACCATATTTCCAAGAAGGAAAGGATATAAGGTCAAACAGACCTAGGTCTTGATATAAAGGAGCTCTAGCGAAGGAGCTAAAAGGCTAAACCTTGAAAACAATGGACAAAAGGCTCGAACAAAAGGATAAGAACTCAATCTTCATCCTCGTACCATTGCTCATCCTCCTAGGTCAAATTTGGGTCATCAAAGGCAACAACTAAGTATTGAACTTTTTGGGCCCAGAGTAGGGATGGAAATTCGACCTGGACCCGACGAGGACCCGACTATCCCGACCCGATCGACCTGGGTATATTCATCATCAAGCCGGAGATCGGGCCGTTGATCGGGGATTGGGCCGACCCGTAGTCTTTAGTCATCAGGATCTTCTGAGATTCCCATCCCTATGATGGAACTTATTGCAGATGTAGGACAGACAACGAAGCATGCTTCGCGAGATCATATGTCGTCGATACTTTTAACTGAAACAGATTGCTCTGACCTTTAGAGATCATTGACAAATCAATCCTCAATAGCGATAGCAATATAGCCGCCTAATATGTTCCACAAAAGAGTCAAAAGGTGAGAGAAAGCGAGGAGAGATGTAGACGAAGGAAAGATGATGATGACGATTCCAGTTGTTAGGGTTTCTTTGGTGCTATCTACTTTGAGAGAGAGAACTTTTTTGTTAGTTTGGTTTCTTGTCGAGTCTTGAAAGTATAGCCTCAAACTCAATTTTTTTTAGCGAAAGAGACATTTATTATTAAAGCTTAAATACGAACATAAGAATAATGGGAGAGTGAATTATCAACACCTAATCCTTTATTTGTAGCCAAGGTATAATCAGTTACATGAAAACATTCAATAGGGAACTAATAACGACTAAAAAGCAATAAAACCAACTCCAACTCAACCTTAGACCGATCATAGAGGCTTGAAAGTGTGTGGACCATCTTACAAGGGTCACTAAACTTCAAAAAGATACACTTGGTGCGGAAAGGGAACTCTAGAGTTGGTGGAAGAACCACATACGAGGTCAGTTTGTCATTCCTCCAAGATAACCCGAGACCCTGGGAGGGACTCATGGGTTTTAGCGGGGCTGTTTACTAGCCCTTGTCTGATCTTCCTCCCGCTGGTCCTCCACGTGCACCATCTTCCTGGTCAGGGTCTTCCACGACTCTGGTCCACTCGAGAGGCCACCAACAGAGATGGGTCGCATCGTACCCTTTACCCAAGGATACGCCACAACATTGGAGGTCACCGAACCCTCCTCTATATTTGGTACTACACGTCTGGGTCAAAACAGGAAGGTGGTCCCATATAGGTGTAGGCAGGACATTGGGCATCACCTTCCTCCTAGCCGGCCATAGTGGAGAGAAGCTAGGGGTACCAATGGAAATGGCTGAGACTGGAGGGCCTTCTAGTCCCGGGCGATCGGTTTTTCAATCTTGATAGGTCCCTCAGTCGTTAAGGAGAGGTTAAACGAGAGGTCCCTGGTAATGGTATGTCACATTCATGGGCCTCGTGTTTGAGACACCCATAATTGAAGCAAAAGAACGGGAGACACTCATATTTCAAGGCCACCCGAATCGATTGAGGCAACTCCTTGAATTGAAGAACCTTTGAGCGTTGTAGGGGGCAGCAATGCTAATCTTACCCCCCCCCCCCTCATACGCCCCAACAATCCAAGTGGACTTTCACACAGCCGCCCAAGTTATTGCCCACAACAGTCCCAACAACCGTCGTTATCAACTTCAGGAGGAAGACCTAAACCTAGACTTGCATTTGGATCTGATCTAGGCTAGGGAGGGTAAGTATGTGGCTTGATGGATTAGCTAAGATGTGAGGCGTCTTCCCGAAACACCATGGTTCATCTCGCCTCAGTTGACCCTGAGCCTCTAACGATGCAAAAAAGAATCCATACACTCCTAGAGCCGAGTCTTTGACGACCAGACGCTCAACCGATGGACCCCATCCTCTAGACACAATGCACAACATGACATCCCTATTATAGAGGCATTGCATTAGGAGATGTCCCGCCATACCATATGACATGCAAATATGAGAGGAGATATCAAGTTGCGTGGGAGGCACGACAACGATGACATCCTCATCTGGAAGATAAAGTAGGCCGCAAAGAGAAAACAGTAAGATCATGTTGGATACTATCCAACGAGGATGAGAAAGTCGGGCGGTCTGATATTACTGGCAACCTCCATGTTGTAGGGACATGAGATGGTGGTTGAGATCTCTTCTGCACCAGAGGTTTTCAGGGACGCCTACAACATCCTTCAACGCATGCCGACCGAAGAAGGGGTGGCTGAGGCAAGCTTCGCCTCTTGAGGTACCCTATTTGATCGGATAACCTCGTGAGAGGATCACGAAGGAGGGTTCATAGGAAGAGATAATAATAGCAGTGACAAGGTGGGGGGTGGGTGAACGGTGGCCTAGGATGAAGGGCGATAGTAACAGGAGGATGGATAACACTGGTGGCGGAATCGTAGGTGAAGAGGGAACCCTAAATACACTTTTAGGCTTCCTCCCTCGTGTGGGCTTGACGAAATCTGTTGTAAAGCGTGGTGATAGTACCGTCATCGAGGAAGAGGCAAGCAACATCACGAGATTGTTGGCAGGCAACATAGACGAGAGGCGGAGGAGACAGACAATAAAGACGCCACTAGGACAGAGAAACGAGAGATCGTTAAGTTTTAGAGTAAAGTTCAAACTCAATTTATTTATTAACCGGATTTACCTTAAATTCAGATTGAGCTCAAACTAAATTATACGAATTCAAATTAAATATTTAACAACCCTAACTCGAATTATTCAACATTTACGGCTCTAACCGTAACAACCAAGTCACAGTAACTCGAATGTACATTAAACCGGTGCAAGGCGATGCAAGTAGCAAGCAGCAGAACCTTTATACCCCTGAAACCCAGCGCTTCCTCTCCTCGCCGTCACCGGAAGCTCTATTGTCTCATATCACCGACAGTATCGAACAGTTCAGCGTTTCTCCGTTATTCAGCTTTCTCGTTCGAAGGTAATCATGATCAAATTACTCAATCGGCCCTGGCTTTACATTCACAGTCCCTATCCGATTTTAAGCGTTTGTAGCGAAATTGCACGGCAAGGGTTATGTCTGTCTGAACATTTATTATTCAATATTTGTTGAACAGTTCAGATTGTTCATTGTATTGCCATTTGCAAGTTCGTTGCGTTCGTTGTTAAGAAGCAACTGGATGTACGAACACTACAAGTATAGAATAGATTAACATTTGAAACAATTTTAACACTCAGCTGGAAAATTGTGATGTTGCTCAAAACTTGTCCAATTTTAACACATTGTTCCTGGGAGGACACCCAAATTGTTCAAATGTTGGTCTTGAGAGTCAATTACATTAGTAGGAACATGTATGGTTTGTAGGAAATGGAAGGGCTACACAATACCCATCCTATCAGTGGGTTTGGTTCTCTTCTTTGATTATATATATGCATGTGTGTGTCCTTCTCCATAGAGAGTACTGCATTGGAACCAGTTAAAGACTAAACTAACAGCATAAACCAATAGGTTGAAGCACCCCAATGGCAGCAAATGACCAGGAAAACAAGTCAAAGAAGAGGAAAAACATTCCAGGAAATATAACCGGAAAATTAGACTCTGGGTCCAAGAAGGCAATGCTCGATGCTGTCAAATCCTCCAGTTCTCAGAGCAAGGTTTCAAAGAAATCCTTTAAACCACTCGGACAGGAACATAAGCCATTTAAAGCGAAGTTTCAGAAGCCAAATGCTGGTGAACAAGATGTGCCCAAAACGAAGAAAGAGCTTCGCATCCGTGCCAAGGTTGGTCTCTGCATTTCTCCATTGCTTTATTTTAGCCGTGTGTATTTCTACTTGGCTATTTTTTTGGTATTAGTCACTGTTGAATTATGGCATAATTATCAACTTTTCTATTGTCTCATCTAATTATAGGACAAAGCTTATTCTATATCTTTTTTTAGTTCTGAACTGCTAAAGTCTATCTCCCTCATTCTCTCTTTGTTCTTTGTTGGATATCTGGCTTTGTGACAGGAACTGGCGGAGGCTAGGAAGAAGAAGAGAAAGAGGCATTATTCTCTAGAACAAGTATGTACTGAATACTGTTATTTTTTTGTTCAAAGGCATTTTTTTCATTTGAGAAATTAAATATACTTCATTTACCAGCATAACTGAAAGGAAGTAATTTATTAATGAATCCATAATTTGTTTGGTCAGCTGATTACTAACTCATTTAGGGCAAATGAAGCCGCCAGAATGCGCTCCACACGTCTTAATTTTATGTGACATCAACATGAAGTAATGTATATGTATATATATAGGGGACGATATCATGTACAAACCGTTCTTATCGTACAAACTACAAACCATTGTAGGCCGCTAGATATAAACAATGGACGGGGAGATCAAAAGGCGAATTTTGACTTTTTCGCACTAATGTAGCGCACATTGACCGCTACTATAGCCGTGTTGACCACGACTGTAACGCACACATACAAGGGTGTTGGTACCTTACATGCAAAGGTGCTGGTACCTTACATCCTTACATACGAAGGCACTGATATCTTACATACAAGGTGTTAGTACCTTACATACAAAAATGGTGTTGGTTCCTTACATGCAAAGGTGCTGGTACCTTCCATGCAAGGTGTTAGTACCTTCCATACAAATGTGCCGATAATTTTGTGCGATGTAGGCATGGTCAACACGCGTTACAGGGCGGTCAATAAGGTGGGGAAGTTCACATTATTTCCAACATTGCCACTGCACGCTGGCAGCATCTGGACCATCATATTTCGCGAATCCAAGGACTCTTATTGGTTTGTACTTTGTACGATAAAGGGCGGTTTGTATTTGAAAGTGCAAGAGGATGTGAACTAATCTTATGTGAAGGTGCAACTTGCTTTATCCACAAAACCAATAACGAGGAGTTTATGCAATTTTAACTCTTAATTTATCCAAAAATACTATTGCTTGACTATAGAATCCCGAAACCCATATATAGTTTAAGCCTAGTTCTTAAAATTATTGCTTATCCTATCCCCAAGAGTTAACAGGATTTACTTATAGCTACCATAGAAACTGCATAGTGCTGACATTGGTTAAACTTCTTATACTTTTTTGGCTCCTTTTCTAGGAGCTTGCAAGTCTCTGGGAAAAGATGAGGCATCGTGATGTTGGCAAAGAGGATAGATCAAAGTACATATTTTACTAAAGCTAAGAGTGGTCTTCTCATCTCCCCTTTATGTTCTCCTCTTCAACTTTTCTTTCTTTCTTAAACTATATTAAGGTTCATAAGTGAAGCTCTACGAAAGATGAAGGGGAAGATCCATGAAATTGCAGGCTCCCATGTTTCTTCTCGTGTTCTGCAGGTGACCTTTTGGCTTTTGCTTTCTGGCTCATTCAAATTTTGAGGCTTAATTTGTTTGTGGAAGCTTTAAGTTTATTTATTTGTCTTTATCTTAGACTTGCGTTAAATATTGTTCACAAGCTGAAAGGGATTCCGTCTTTGAGGAGCTTCGACCACATTTTCTCACCCTTGCGACCAACACTTATGCAGTTCATCTGGTGAAAAAAATGTTAGACAATGGTATTGTTCATCTCCATGGAACACTATCGACTTTGTTTTGAAATTTACTCTAGACTTTTTGAATATCTTTGATGGAGTTAATGCTTCTTTTTTTAATCCTATTTATGTGATCCCTTATGTGTCGCCACAGCTTCAAGAAAACAGTTAGCAGGATTTATCTCCTCTCTCCATGGGCATGTTGCTGCTATCTCCGTCACATGGTTGGGTCTGTTGGTATGTTGTAATTTGGTATTTTTTTCCTTTGTTCTTTATTCTGAGGGAAGTTTTTGGGGACTGTTCAAACAAGCACATCCTAGCTTATAGGTATAGCAACTGACATATACTATTTAGGAAAGTTTTACAGATAATTTATGTTAATGCGAGTTATTTTCGTTGGATCATCCATTTATGCTGGTTCAGTTGCATTGTATTTGCATAGTGACACTACCTTTTAATATAATGTACATTTTCAAGGAGTATTTCAAATTTAAGTTTATTCCTCGTCCACCCTAGATTTGTTGATATTCTTTCTCATTTGTATCCTATTTCCCCCTGTAGTTGTTGAGCATGCATATCACCTGGGAAATGCAGCCCAAAAACAAGAACTTCTAATAGAATTATATTCTACTGAGCTTCAGTTATTTAAAGATCTAGTCACCATGAAAGAAAGCAGGTAAAGTTTCAGTTTTATGTAATTCTGCTCCTCTTGAATAAGGTTACTGCATCTAACTGTACATGCAACTGATATTATATCACCTTGAAGAGTAATGTGCAAAATTAAACATTGATGTTTTATATACATTATATAACTGCACTAGAGAAATTTGTTAACCACTTCCACATTGAAAATAAGAAAACAAAAGTAGCTTTCTTAAATAAATTGTCATGGCTTTACCTTACCCCGTTTGAAGAGTTTATTTGTAAATTTGGACTTCGAATTCATCATAGTATGAAGTCTGTCAACCTCATTAAAGAATAGTAAATCTCATGCAATTTGATGGACAAACTTAATTTTAGTGTTTTGGGCTTTTTATACTCATTACTTTACATATGAATTTAATTTCAGGTTAACGGATGTAATTTCAAAACTAGGCCTGCAAAAAGCATCTGTCCTTAGGCATATGATATCAGTAATTCAACCAGTTTTAGAGAAAGGAATAGTCGATCACTCCATCATACACAGGGTGTTAATAGAATACTTCAGCATAGCAGACAAGGTACATTAAAGCTTCTTATAAATTAAATAATTAGCTTTTAATTATTTAGACACATGTTTTACTTGCGATTTTTCTACTCCTTTTCTAAATCAAATTTTTCAAAAGTCATCTGCTGCAGATATTATCCAACTGCTGTGTGGTCCGCTCCTAGTTCGAATGATTCATACTAAGGATGGATCTAGGGTTGGGATGCTGTGTGTGAAGCATGGAAGTGCAAAGGTTTTCTTGATTCTTTTATTACACATCTTTTTAAAGCTCTTATTCATGTTGAGTTTTTCAGTTGATCTGTGAGTTGTTGCTTTGTTTTTTTTTTTTAATTTAGGAAAGAAAGAAAATTATCAAGGGAATGAAAGACCAAGTAGCCAAAGTGGCTAAAGTTCGTTATGGGAGCATGGTAAGAATGATAGGACCTTACCCATTAAACTTCAGTATCGCATTTCATTGTATGATGCCTTTTTTATCTGTATGTGGCATATATAATATTATTGTGCTTTCTATTTTCCAGGTGCTTGTATGTATCCTTTCAGTTGTCGATGACACAAAGCTTATTAGGAAGGTTTGTTCTTTTTTTCTTTCTTTCTAATGTTTGTCAGGAATATATGTCTTCACGCTTATCTTATTAGTTGCTACTCAACAATGGTGCCTCTGAATGATATTCTTTGTTTACAGATGATTATTCGCGAGCTTCAAGCAAATCTGAAGGAACTTATTTTTGACAAGGTTTATATTTTTTTTCTGGCACTTCCTGTCCCGTTGGATACCTAAACTAGCAGTAGATTTATATAAGAATAAAGTCATGTTCTTTCTCTCACACATACAAGCAGTTATACACATAAAGAACAAACACAATATTGACTGGTTGGGACTTGGGACCGTGAATTTTGATTTCTTTTCAAATGTAATCTTTATGGCTTGTAATCAATACTTAAGCTATCACCAATACGTATTGGTAATTGTTCTTGGTTTCCCATATATGGTTTCAGAATGGAAGGCTGCCAATACTTCAGCTACTTCATCCAAATTGTTCGCGTTATTTTAATCCTGAAGATCTGGCTTCTCTCAACTTATCTGTTCCTTCTCTTTGCGCCAAGGTGTGATCTAACCTGTTTATCTTTTTTGTGACTTGCAATCTAGCTGCACTGTAACTTACTCTGTCTCTTCTTCACTATCAGGGTGAATTGGATGTAAATGAACCTGGTGATGAGGAAATCAAGAGTGATGCAGAAGTACCCCTAGCTGAGGAGAACGACAATGTAGTTGAAGGTGGTAAAAAGGATCCTTCCATACGGAGAAAAGAGTTGCTGCTTGATAGTGGGCTTGCTGAGGTTTATTGCTTATCTTCACCGCTTCAATTCTCCTTTTTAACTGATGCAATATCTGGATCTTTGATCATATACTTTGAAGTTTTAGTGACAGTAAATGCTGGCTTGACTTGCAGAATCTTGTTGACATATGCATTGAGAGCACTAGGGAATTGCTTGTATCAAATTTTGGCAAAGAAATCATATATGAGGTAAAGTATATTGGATGCTCTCGAATAAAGTAGTCTAGCTTCCTAAATTGGATGCTCCAAAATTACTATCTACATTTCTTTTGAAGATGTGAATTATGTATGAATTGCCAATGATGTGGAAGTGTCTTAGCAAGTTGGAGCACGTAGGTGACATGGCGGGAAAGTGGAACACTAACTTTACCGATCTTTAAGTTTTACCCAAAGTTAAACATTGGACTTAGGGTTAATTGTCCAAAACTACATTAAAGTTTTGTCCACAAACGGATGAATGCATAAAGTTTTGTCCTCGCTTTGTGGGTACACTGAAGTTTTGTCCACCGACTTTTTTAGAAAAACGAAACATGGATGTTCAGAATGAATGGTCTGGGCAGTTCTTCGCGGACTAAATAGATTTGTGGGAAATACATAATGCATTCTGAAGTTGTGTGAGCAATTCATAATGCATTTTGTAGTTGTGTGGACTAAATAGATTTGTGGGAAATACATAATGCATTCTAAAGTTGTGTGAGCAATTCATAATGCATTTTATAGTTGTGTGGGCAATAGGTTTTTCTAAAAAAGTCGGTGGACAAAATTTTATGCATGCATCCGTTTGTGGACAACTTTAATGAGTTTTGGACAATTAACCCTGGGACTTATTTTGACACAGAGTAGAAAGTTCAACGTTAGTGGCGTTTCACAATTATTATTATTAAGGTTAATCGTAGACAGCTATTAGGTACAACACGTCTTTTGCACATACCTATCCCCAACTTTAAACTTTTACATCCAACTACCTAAACTTTGGGAAAAAAAGTTACACACAACTCTTTTTTGCCATAGAATGACGAACATGCCCCTGACATTAATCTAAATAAATATCATTTTTTTCGTTTTTTAATTATTTTTTATCTGTTAAGGAGTTTAGTTTTCTTAAAGTTTAGATAGTTGGATGTAAAAGTTTAAAGATGAGGATAGTTATGTGCAAAAGACATAGAATACGTAATAGCTATCTGTCTGTAATTAAGCTTATTATATGCCAAATTTGATTTTTGGTGCAGGTTGCGAGTGGGGGATGTGGTGGTGTCCTCCATCCAGATATGGGTGACAAAATAAACCTACTTCATGAAGCCATAGCTTCACTGGTGGCAATCCCCAAGTCAGAGGACTCAGAAGAAGAGCATGTCCTTGAAAATTTCCACTCGAGCCGGACCATAAGAAAACTAATCCTGGACAGCCCGGCTTTTGCTTCAACGCTTTGGAAGAAGGCTCTAAAAAGGCAGTACAAAATGTGGGCCAAAGGTCACAGGTCAGACTACAAATCCTATTGACCCCCAGAATGCACCACATTAACGTGTAAAGTAAACATGATCTGATATTGTCCTTTTGGATTTGCAGTTCCAAGGTTATCTGTGCGTTCTTGGAATCTCAGGATCCTAAGGTAAGAGGAGCTGCTCAAACTGTGCTGCAGCCCTTGATTGATGGCGGCATCCTTGAAGTCCCCGAGACCAAAGCAGACAACTAATGCATATGCGTCTGGCACATCCATAAGCGTTGTTGAGTTGAGAATTTGCATGGTTCACAATTTTGGAATTGAGTCACCAAATAAATCTCAAAAATGTTTTTAGTAGATCCCTGGATGATGTTTTTTTCCTTTTTTTTTAACGTAGAGGGAAGTATTTTTTTTTATTGAAAATTAAGCAGTTTCAATACAATCCCTACATGGATTGAGAGTCGAAGACCTTGATTTCTATTATAATCTGGGACCCCACCGTGGGACAGGTGTACCGATACATTGGACACGTAGAACTGATCTACCATGTCTCATAAACACAGTGTGGGAATTAAAACATGAAATAAAGCCAAAATAGCATAGAACACATTGCCACTAGGCCGAGATTGCTTAGGGTACATCGTTGATAAGTACGCCTCGTGGAAGGTTGTAGCAGTGTTTTAAAGATCTCAACCAGGCTTCGTCTAGGTGTCATTTCCTTGTTAGTCAATCCGATTAATTCTTGATTACTTTGATTAATCTCCGTTTAGTCCCCGAGTAATCCCCAAAAGGTCATAGTTGCCCGACTAACACCTAGTGATTTTTAAAATCTTGGCTGTAGGGATGCCTTCTTAATCGCCAACTGGTTGGTCGTGCCCTCCAGAATAGGTGAGGGTGTTCCGTTCGATGGGGAAGGGTCGAGAGTGTTCGGCTCGGGATGATGTGGGACAGTACTACTCTATCCTATTGACCCACACATCGTCCAACAGCTCATGGTTCCTAGCAAGACTACTTGGTAGCCCTCGCTCAGGTAGTGTACCCCTCATCATCCTCATGAGTGATCGTCATGAGGGGAGTTCCGATCAACTCCAAGCTCCTTACCCTCTAATGTGTCGTTGTCACCCTATAGAGGGTCTTGAGGTTGTATGAGACGTTGAAGAGGAGACGGTCCGCCAAGGCATACCAGGATCGTGTATCTGTCATGGCCACTAGCACCACCACTTCATCCTCCTCGTCATCAATCAAGGAGAACCCCTAGTTGGCTCTGAATAGTCTCGAGAACGTTCGTTGTCGTTGCACTGGGTAGAGAAAATCCGAGGATGGATCCTGCTTCCGTTGTGCATAAATCAGAGGTGGGAGATGCTGAGATCGACTGGTGGATCTGATCGAGACCAAGGTGGTATGAGTGAGGAGCTAAGAGAGGGTGGCTCTCTTCCCCAGTTCAGAGATGTGCTCATACAGTAGCACGGGAAGTCGTTGACCCGATTCAGCAAACCCTACCTCAACACCAGGCCTCTGACGCTGTCCACGCAAGCGAAACGACTATGGGTGATAAGATTCCATGTTTGTGCCGTTGCCATCCACATGCAATGCTGGTGGTGCCCAAAATTTTCCTATAAGGCTAAAACGAGTTACGGATTACTACAGGGCAATCAAAACATGTTTGTGTTGTTAACCTATTAGTGTAAGTTTATGGTAGTGATTTATTTTATCTTGTGTGTAGGTTGACAAAGAAGCTATATTTAGGAAGGGGCTGGTGAAGGCTGTTAGGGTACCCTTTATCAAAGAAGAGTTCGAGAGGCTAAGGAAGTCTCATGTCACAGAAAGACCAGAATTTGAGATCAAGGCATGCTTGGACCCCCATCCTGGTAACGAAACGTTGTTATTTTTGGTAGGGTGTAGATATTATGCATGCAATAGTGCATGTGCATTGGAAGCCCAAAAAATCTTTTTGGTATGGAATATGATTTGGGTTGTATGTAGTCGTGTTGTTGTAGTTAACAAAAATGACCATGTTGTTTGATTTAAATTTATGAACTTTTGAACCATGGTAATCGAATCGGATGGAATGAAGCATGTATTGGTTAATTGAGTTTGAGCATGCAACCTGTCTGTTTGTAATTGACTTGAATCATTGGTTTGGGTTGAGTGCTTATTTTAATTTGGTTTAGAATATTGCACTAGGTTGAGTTCCTTTTTTGACCAGGTTGTAAGCTCTTGTTATTTTCTGGGACCCTGATATTTTTTCTGAATGTGCAGAGCTTGTTGCCGAGCTGCATGCATGTTCGGGTGACAAAATGAAGTGCCTAAATCTACTGAGAGGCTACCTTTACTGGTTTTTCGTAAGTACCGTCAATCTTTTCCTTAAAATATAATCTCCTGTAAATTCTGCTACCATATGTAGGTTTATTTATATACGTTGAGGATATTGTTAGTATCTAGTATCAATTTTTCCGTATATTGGATGTGTTGCATACCATAATATGTATTATAGGTTTCTAACATGCATTATAATCTCCTATAAATTCTGCTGCCATATGTAGGTTTATTTATATACGTTGAGGATATTGTTAGTATCTAGTATCAGTTTTTCCGTATATTGGATGTGTTGCATACCATAGTATGTATTATAGGTTTCTAACTTGCATTATGTTTCCGTATACTGGATGTGTTGCATACCATAATATGTATTATAGGTTTGTAACATGCATCATGTTTGACATACGCTTGAACTGTTTTTTGGATATTGGATGTGTTGTATACCATAGTATATGTAGTATTTTTGAATATTGATTTGCATTCTTCGTTATATGAATGAATGGTTTTGTTTGTATATTGTAGGGTCGATCAAGGGAAGGGGCATTCAAGCCTTGGCTGAATGAGAAATTTTTGGCCTTCGTTAGAGGTGAAGGACAGTCTGCATAGGGAAGGTGATAAGGGAGGCGGTTATGTTTTTGAATGCTAGAACCGGGTTATAGATTAGTAGTAACTTTTTTTGCAGTTCCCGGTATGAATCTTTTGTTTTATAGGTTGAATTACCTTAAGTTTGAAGTGACCAGCTTTTGATTGAACAACTACCGTATGCAATGAATAGTTTGTTGATTATATCTAAATGGTTATTTGGGCGATATTGATTGTTGTTTGGTATTTGGAAACAACTTTGACTGATCTGTCTTTTATTTTAATTTTCTGAATCAAATTGTGGAGTAGGTTCGATAATATCTTGGTAAAACATGCATAGGTAATATGGTTTTTGAAATTGTTATACTGACTTACACTATCATAGGTCCATGAAAACTGTAATTGTTTAGCTCCAAGATGTTTTTGTGCCGTGGCTGATGTGTACATGTATTGTTGTCAGCAACTCTCTTGTTTCTTAGGTTGCAAGTTTCCTTGTTTAATTGTCAACAGTCCCGTTCTAGTGTGTATTTTTTGGTGTGTACATGTTTAAGTGGTGCAAAAAAAGGTCATATGTGGAGGTTTGTTGAATTTTTTGTGTCAATTAGGGCTGGACAGGAACTTCTTTAGTGTAGGACGACAAATACTGAATGCAAGATTGGCCTGCACAAGACTTTTGTCCGCTATATGACCATAAATAATTACCACAATTTGCGTATTATTTGGTTTGTTAGGTCTTTTGTGGGGTCGGAACTGCCTCTTTGGCGTTGGAGGGAAAAGAATTCATATCAACCCAAAAAGGAACGAATTAGTTGGAAATACTCGTGAATGGTAAAGGGAGGTGAGGAGTGGGAGGTAATAATGCCAATGGTATATTATGATGGAATAGCAACCCAAATTATTATTGACAATGTAAGATATAGCATTATAGGGATGAGTGGTCAACCAAAATGGAACGAATTAGTTGGAAATACTCGTGAATGGTAGATGGAGGTGAGGAGTGGGAGGTAATAATGCCAATGGTATATTATGATGGAATAACAACCCAAATTATTATTGACAATGTAAGATATAGCATTATAGGGATGTGTGGTCAAGTGTAGCTAAGTTACGGTAAGCTTCATGGTAGACAACGTTTTTTTATTAACAATGGGTCTTCGGCTTCAGGATCTGCATTCACTATGACCAAACCATTAACGGACGTAATCCGAGAGAGCGCAACATATAATTGGCCATGGGTGAAGACCTTGTACGGAAAAAAAAGTTAGATGCAAGTATTACGTAAGGTGAATTTGCGCTGAATGTCGAAGGGTTATGAACACCGAACCTGTTGGGGCAAGTAGATACCAACGTTGTTAAGTGATTGACCTTGACTTTTGTTGATTGTCATTATGAAACACGGGGCGACGGGCAATTGTCTCCGATTTAGTATGAACGGCCATTTTGTATCAGTTGGACACATTATAATCCGAGGGATGGTGACCACCTTGCCCTTATGACTCCAAGACAAAACAATGCCTCGAATAGACCAATCCCCAAGTTATGTAACAACCAGCCGCGTACCATTGCAAAGACCTTCGGTTTGATTCAAATTACACATAAGCATAATAGGACAACCTATCTTCAGATGGATGTGATGCGAGGGAACCCCATTAAATGTCAAACTATTCAAAAATTATGTAGGATACAGAGAATCAACATCTTCAACCCGCATACTTCCCTTGCACACTGTGTCGCAACTAAAGTACGATTTTCCTTCCCTAAGTATCATGTCAAGCATCATATCATTCACAACTTGGACCATGTCATTTTTTGGCGTTAAAATAGCTCGTTCAGAGAGATAGGTATGATCAGTATATCGAGACGCAAAATCAGGGTTAATGGATGAAATAAGGCTGGTTACTTCGGTTGGGGATGTAGTCGGGACCATTGTTGGTGGCACACGAATCAGTTCATCCCGGGCACATTCATATTTAGTATCATTCCCAATCTCTAACATCCATCGATCAAAAGCAGCTATTTCGACGGCATTATCTTCACCGAGCCCTGGGGTGAGAAGGCGCATATTTTGAGTGAGTTCATATACTTGGAATGATGGCCAGAGGTAAGAAGAATTTAAAGCAGCATCGATTATATCGGTTCATGACCCTTTTGTAATAACTGGCAAGATTTGTCTGAAATCACCCCCGCACACAACAGTCAAGCCCCCAAAAGGTTTGTCCAAGCTATCTGCATATCGGGATCGCAGAATATCACGCAAAGTCCTATCTAAGGCTTCAAAACACAAACAGTTAGCCATAGGAGCTTCATCCCATATAATCAACGACATCTTCTGCAAAAGTGCAGCCAAGTTTGTGCCTTGCTTAACATCACACGTTGATTCTGCAGTCGGCTTAAGAGGTATTCGAAATCGTGAATGTGTTATGCGTCCATTTGGTAGAAGGAGGGCGGCAGTGCCAGAAGTGGTAACAAGTAGGACTATTTTCTTGTCAGCGCGCAACTTGGTGACTATCGTATTCCATAGGAATGTTTTCCCCGTACCCCCGACCTTGGATGAAAAACAAACCACCTTTATCATTGTCAACTGAATCCATAATGGCTGTATAAGCACGCATTTGGCAGCTATTCAGTGCTGGCAAAGAGCGCATATGTAGGTCCCGCTGTTCATCTGTGTTGTATTCGAGTTCCTCTGAAATTAAGCGATTGCCCAAATCACATAGGTCGTCAACGTTTGGAATTGGCATCCCATTAAAATCCTGTAATGACTTTCCTTGTTTACGCAAAAGTTGTTCAACCTCAAGAAGGGTTAAAGTTGTAACTTGCTCGCGCGTGATTTTCATATTGGCTAAATGATATTTCTTCCCTTGTGTGTATGCAATATCTTCTGAAAGGGAGTCGAAATGAGCATCCCAGAATTTAGCTGCATCGATAACTTGGCAGTGCACAAGCAAAGTGACAAATAAACGGCGGAGTTCATAACCTAATGCCCATCTTGAAGCTTTTTCAAGACATTGGATCCATTCGCTATCATCACCTAACAAACCAGAAGCAAGACACGCAGCTTTGAACGTTAGATGAACAAACCCATTTACAGTTCGAATATCTTCAAAGCACGTGCAACCAGTTACGTGGTTTAGGAGCATACGCTGATAAAAGCGCTCGCCAGAAGCAGGATGGGCAAAATAAATACGTCCAACTGAAATTTCCTTGCTTCCCGGGAACCCATCTTCTATCTTGAGAATCCCACCTATAATGGGATGGGAAAGCTGCATACGTTAAGTGCCTTGTTTCCGGGGTTGTTTTGTTGGTTTCCATCCATTCTGTTAATTTAGTACGCTCGACACCTAGCCGGTTCAACACTGATTCAACTAATGTATCTTGAGCAAACACAACTGTGTGTTCTCCTGGTAGGTGGCATTGTAACCTTTCGACATGAGGGTACCTGTGGTGTATGTCAAACTTGAAAATGCGCCAACACGCTTCAGCAGCTGATATGTAACGACAATCTAGGTATAACTTAATCTCATCTCTAGAACGCGTTGAGTCGGTTGGGTCGAATGTTGCAATGACACGATCTGATCCCTTATGCAAATACTTGAACAAATATTTGATTGCACGAGAATGATTGCAAATCTCAACATTTATATGAGCATTATATTTGACGGATAGGTCTCGGTTGTAAGGGATAACAAACCTGAATGAAAAAAAATGTGTTCCTTTAATTTTAAAGAGGGTCAGAATGTATACATCTTGGAAAAGTTGAATGAGTTATTGCATAAAAAATGTCAAATTTAAGTGGAGGAAGAAACTGTTATCTAGGGTGTGGCCTTTTTTGTCGATGTAATAGATGTATCACGTCGCATATATATCGGGAACCCGTGTTCATCAGTTGTAGCAGACGGATTCCATTGTTTTGGGAAATGTTTAGAACATCGGCCATTGACCATACACGGGGTTTTTGGATTTCCAGATCCGCACGGCCCGTGTAACATTGTGTCGCGAACAATATTGTAACCAGGCAAGTCAACATTACGATCAGGCAGTTCTGCGCTGACAAATTTATCGATTTGTGTCCCAGAAGGGTTCTTGTATCCTGGTTGAAGAAAGAGAAGAATGTGAGCATGTGGGAGGCCTCTCTTTTGAAATTCAATTGTGTAAAGCCCTGAAAATAGGAAAACAATAATGAGGTCAAGTTATTTACATGGATATGAAAAAGCGTGTTGAAATTGGGAAGGAGCTTACATGCAAGAACAGACCCAAAGGTTTTTTTTTCCTCAAGTCCTGCATGAATTGCTTCAACTTTATTGAAAACACACGGGCTGTAATATCATGTCGATTCGTATCGCCTTATTGACCAATCAACCCAAGCATGGCATCGATTTCTGGCCATTTAGGGTTACATGTGAATGTAATGAAAATGTCTGGGTACCCAGCCCATCGAAAAATAGCCATGGCATCCTGGTAGTTTTCTATCCGGTAGCGCGACCCGCCTGTATGACTTGATGGAAGGATTATAGTTTTGCCAATTTGAGAAGCCTCTGTGTCGCCCTGGCCTGAGGCATCCATTAACCCGCAATACATAGCTGCTCGCAAATCATGTTGATTAAGTCTATAATAGCGGAATCGAATTTCCTCTAGTGCCATGTAAGCATCCAACAAGTACTGTTGCAGCAGGTGCCCAACATTAATCAATGACCGACCTTCTCTAGCGCATTGTTGGAACATGTAAGCATAGTATTGCCGCATAGTAACAATTTTTCGTGCTGCTGTAGAGTTTGGAGGCAGCAAAAGGGGAATCTTGTTGTGAAACCCTGGTTCTCCATACGGATGGATAAGGGGGTACGAAAAAGCCATAAAATGGAGGTCTAGTTCGGTAACACGATGGAGACCAGTCGAGTTGTGGTGCACGACAATGTCACGCTCGAATGAACCATGGTAAAAGTCACCAACAATTAGGCTAGCAACTCATTATGTGAAGGCTGATCATATTGGAGGCCATCTTTTTGGCGAGTGTTGACTAGGCATAGACAAAAAGACTCAGTAGGATTCGCTTCGTAACGGTCCCTTGCAGTTCGAAAGGATGCAACCTGGCATTGTGGGTATCTAGCATGTCTGAGATATCTTGAATGAGCGTATCATCGATCCCATTCCCAATGGTTCCTCGGTCAAGTGCAGAACGTCTGTTAGCAATTTCATGTTGCATATCAGATATATATAGAGCTGGGCAAAGCGGGGGGGGGGGGGGGGGGGGGGGGGGTTATCACCGGGCGGGATGAGGGACCCAAGCTTGTGGTAGTTTTGGCCGCAAACGCGATACACATAAGAGGTGCTGCCGTTGTTGATAGAGTTGTCAACTTGTGCTCCATTTGAAGTCATTGCGAACATTGTGTTAATAGTGCGTATTTCATTGCGAAAGCTTGTGCCGCGTGGATCAGAGCCTAGTTGTAGTAGAGAGTCGAGTAGAGCTGGAGGTTCTGGGATTAGAGGGAGCCGGACTCGACCGTTAGAGCAACATAGCATAAACACTGGGTCATTGTCAGAACTCTGTTTCTGGGTCCGTTCTTGGGACCACATCATGGCATTACAACCAGCACATATGCATGTTGGGGCGCCAAAGGACCATGCGGTATCAACTGGAGCAAATTGAGGTATATGAATAAGCGTAGCACTATATTAGTGGAAATGTAACTGTTAGGAAAAACTTGGCAACTATAAACGGTGTACCTCGTTTGCGAGTGCGAGCCCGGGTAGGGGCTGCAAGATTTTCGGGCTCGTGTAAAGAATCAACTTCAACAAATAAAGGTATATGAAGAAGCGTAGCACAATAACGGTGAGAATGTAACTATAAGGAAAAACTTGGGAGCCATAAACGGTGTACCTCGTCTGCGAGTGCGAGCACGGGTATGTACTACAGGATTTTTGGAAGGTCGGGGGTGAACTTATTCAGGCTTGTGTAGAGCCACATCTGCATCATTTGAAGTGTAGATAAGCAAAAAAATGTGGAACGATGTGTTGTGGATGAAAAAATGATATAGGAGATGGAATGTACCTAGTTGGATGTTTGTACGTATGGCACTACTTGAACCTCCACCACGGAGGATTGGACGATTGTGTGTGGCAGATGAAGATTGTGGTACTATGATCGAACATGGGTTGCGATCCTGGTTGTAACGGACTGGCTGCATTGGGGTGCGTAGAAATCTTGGAAGGAAGTAGTTGTGTGGGGCATAAAAAGAGGGTGTGGGGATGCACAACCTCGAGTGGCAATGGGAAATGTAGTTCCATAAACCTGTTCATGAACCAGCGAACATGGTCCACCTTTTGGCGATAATTTATTGGTGAAGCAGAGGGTAACCCAGCTTGTAGAATGTGAAGACGACGACGTAACCGAGCGTAGGCTGCGGCAACAGTCCGGGCATAATGAAGTTCTTGAAGAGAGCGTTGCATCTGCGAACCGATAGCACGACGTGAAAAGTCTATTATTCGGCGTCTATGACAACGGGCTACGAAGCAAACCTAACGATCTAGTTCTGTTCGGGGGTTGTAGGGATTCATAACGAACTAACTATCCTCCTGTACAACATAGGCAATTGGTAAACATTGAGAACAAAACAAATAATTTTAAGGGGATAGAAGTTAAACCACATTTTGAAACAAACTTTATTCAATTCATTGGGAAGTGCTAGACAACCTGAAAAGCAAGAACATTCAACGCAAAAGCAGCATGTGTTTTTTTTTTAAGTGTAATCCAAATTCTAGCCACCCTTAAAACTAAGACCAGCGGGAATCAACTAACACAACAAATAGTCTAACCCATGTTGTGCCTAAGCTTGTAGGTTTCAACATCAATCAAGCAAAAAGAACAGGTGATCTCAAATTCATGCTCATCTTCAATTTCAACTTCAGTTTTTGACTGCCAATGTGTAGGACCAGCAAAAGTACAAAGCCTCGTGACACCTAACTCAAGGTGTTTGCCCGGGAGAAGCATCTGACGGAAAAGACCACGACATTCAAGGAGAGCCACCCGGTCAAATCCCATGTCATGCATCAGACCTTGCATCATATGGACACCCACCTCATTGAACCCGAGCTTGATCATGCCCATCGCACAGATGTATCGAGAATTCCATATAGATTACTTGTCACACTCTTCCAAGTATGCTAGGCCTAAGCGTGGGTTATTCCCGTTGAAGAGAAGATACATGCCAAGCAAGCAGCCGGCCAATTCATTACCTAATGCAGTTGCACATTTGAGGAATTCCACACTGCTTGGATTGACAGCAGCAACAGCCTCGGGCGTGTAGTCAAAACATAGTTTGCGAATCATAGCAGGGGTGTTTAGGAGGCGATGAAACTGCTTGCAACTAAAAAAACGAAACAAATTAAAGGAACGTCACAAACCAGCAGGTCAAACAACCATGAAAATAGGCTGTCAGATAATTTGTGTGTACAAACAGAGAACATAATGTTAATAAACATACCAGCCAGAAAGCGTGCCAAATGGGGCATCGCCGCTTGTGAGGCACTTGTCAAAAATCATGGAAAAAATATCTTCTGGAAGGGTAGTCGTCATGCCTGCAACGGAGTGGGCAGGAGTTTTTTGGGGAGCATGTGAAAGGTGTATCTTAAATTAGGGGCCTAAAGTCTAGTGCGTTAAGGAGTAATGTATAGTAGAATTAAGAATTTAACGTTAAAAAAATGCACTGCAGATAAGTAAAATACACAGAACACAGAAGCTGAAAAAATCATTGGGACACAACAACGTATGTAACCAACCATGTATAGGAAAAAACAAAGTTACGACTATCACTGTGTTTAGTAGGCAGAGTACATTTCAAGTTGACCAGAGAAGCATAGAATAAGAGAGAAATAGATATCGAAAACAAACCTCAATGGTGGACAACAACGGGCAAAGACGGGGTGGGTGTAATAACAGAACCTGATGCCTGAGTGCGTTGTTGTGGTAGTGAGAAAGGGAAATTTTTTAGCTAATGCATAAAAAACACTTTGCTGAAGCTATAGTGGATGGGTTCACAGAACACAACAGTTGAATAATGAGATGGTTTGTGGAATGGGATTAGAAGAATATAGAATGGAAAATGAACTGAGTAAATACTATACATGTACAAAAGGGTTGGGGAAGTGAAGAACAATGCTGAGGTTTGGGGTAAATAAATAAAAAGGAAGGAGTAAAGGCATAGTAGAATAGGAAGAGATGTGACTACTAAAGGTTGAAATGAAAAGGTTGAAGCAACAATTAGTGTGAATTTAAAATCTATAACAGCCAGGTTTTTAAATGATGTGCAATTACATAGCAAAACCAAAAATTTTAACAACCCTCCAAACAAATGGCTTAGTTTATGGACACACAGTACACACTACATAAAAAACCATATTTTTACATGTAAACAACATCTCCAAACATGGGAAATAAAAAAGAAGGAATAAAAAATGAAAGGAAATACACACTGGGATCGGATAGCTGGCCAATTAAAATAAGCGAAAACGAATGCTAATTAAAACTTACTTTGATGCTTCTCGCCCATATATGTGTATCAACAACTATAGACAATAAATCATTTTGTCCAGCAATAAGGTTTGATGAGCCAGGCTCTTAACCCTAAAGACCGTTACAAAAAATATAAGCCGAGAAATCTTATAAATCGAGACAAAAAATCTGACCACAAACAATGAACAGGCAGGACAAAGGACAGTTGATTTGTAAATCATACCGAAAAGGCCAAGTTCAATAATGTCCCGACCGACAGTAGCATATTCATCCTAATGTGGCACAATGACATGGGTTGGACAAAGAAAAGCAACAAGTAAACGTAATTCTCAAAGAACAAACAAATAACCTGTACACGAAAATATGAAACCTATACTTTTCCCACACCTTCGTAACATTAACAGTTACCAACAATATAGTTTCATTTAGTTGCTGTAATCCTGGCGAAGTAGAAAGACACGAAGATGGGGGGGGGGGGGGGGGGGGAGAAACCAAAGACTATGACACTTAGCCCACCAGAAGGACATAACGGGGCTCTCAGGCTGCGAAAACAAAAGCTGATCTAAAAAGAAACGGGGCTCTCAGGCTGCGAAAACAAAAGCTGATCTAAAAAGAGATGGAACAACTATTCTTGTGCGTGTGAATGGAACCTTATAAAGCACAATACCAACGAACATAATGTAAGCAGCGAAAAGGTGAGGAATACAGTTAACTAAATAATGGGAGCGCAAGAACAAACACACTGTGCAGAAGGGACATAGGGAAAACAACAGCAAGAACATAACTGAAATTTATTGGAAATAAAGCGTGTAGTGGAAACTAAACGCGTTTTAGTCTGTGGAACATAGCTGATAATGGAAAGCGAATACGAAGTCACTAACAGGACATAATGAAATGTTATCAACTAAACCAGAACAACTATTCCTCTTCATCGTTAGAGTAAACAGTACGACGGGTATTTCTCTTACGGGGTGTCAAGTCCACCTCAGTCTGGGAGTCAAGAGCCCTTCCTTTGCCTTTGCTAGGACCAACAAGGGATCTTGGAAGAGTCTTAAGAACATCAGCCGACGACCCGTCCTTGCAAGCCTGGCAATATGAGTAGCGTCATATATCAGCAAACAAAGCCTGGTAAGGCAGAAAAAATAAAGCAAGCATGGGAAAAGCGAACAATTCATTGGGTCGGTAGTAAAAAAAAACCACCAACCGTGAAAGAGTCATTGCCATCTTTGAGGTTGTACTTTGTGAGGCCAATCTTGGAAAGGAACTCTTGCCCACATAAGTCCAAGATTTGTTTTGGGAAGGTGTCCACCCCAGGGTCCAAACAATTGAAGAGTTTCTTAGCAGAAGAGTCGACCATGCGTTCAGCCACCTTGTTCAGAGCTGTGCAAATAATTGTATCCGTTTCATCCTCGACAATAAAATTGATTTTGTAGCTAAAAACACAGAAAAGACAAACTGGTGGTGAGGCTGTAACTTTGGAATAAGAATTTAAAAGGAGCCAGGGGTGAGAGCGCACTAAACTATTGGTGAGGTCGTTTTTTCGGAGCAGTTGATGCATGTGTAGTAGCCATCTTCAGGCAGGGCCTTGGATTTGCAGTCGGGGCAGCCAAGATAATACCACCCGGGGGGGTTAGTATCTCAGTAATGCATCCCACAAATGTCATTTTGTAGCCTTGGGAAGATTAAGTAGTTAGCTTTAAAGTTGGTTGCTGGAAAATAGGACGGAAGAACAAAAGAATAAGAATTAACCGTTTTCTCAGCTTTCCACTCAACAACAGGATCTCTGAAATCGTCATCCGATTTTCAGACATTGCTTCAGCAGTTGTGCTCACTGTCCCTGGAGAGCGGCCAAGCAAAATAACAGGTTTTGCGTCAGCAACAAGTTCAGCCCGCACCCGAGCCACATCGGGAAACTCTAGGTTGATGAACATCTGGGTAGCACTAGTTGCACTGAAACTGTAAGCACCTAGCAGTCAATCAAGAGGAACATGAAAAATATCAGTAAACCGAACATTGGGTATTAAATGCGTTGAATAGGAAGAATCGGCCCAGGGTAAAACTCACCTCCATACTACAAGACTTTGAGTGGCATCGCAATAAGCATGACAGGTTCAGTCACAGAATCAAGTCTGTGAGCTGAGACAAAGGACTGAGCCTAGGTCTTCCAAAGAGTTACCTTGACCTTCCCTTCACTGGGCACATGAGAAATCAGTTAGGTATGTAACTGGTAAAAAAAATACAAAAAACGCAACAGACGAGAGAATAAAAAAGGGTATAAAGGCAGGTTGGGAAGAACGTTACGTGAGGGAGAGGACTTCAAGCTCACGCTTGATTTTGTTGCCCGAGACAACCTCGGCCTCCCCTACAGAAACCAAGAGGCAAACGATATCTGCAAAAGAGTATAGACGTAAGAGCGTGCAGTCGGCGGGGAAAAAAAAGAAACAAAAAAAGTGGGGTAAAACCTGTGAGATACGTCGGGTCACCAACACGTTGAACCACAATTGCATGGGGCACAAACTGGAAAACATGCTCAGGAATGCCAGGGGTTGAAACAACAACACATTTAACGGTTGTGATGAGAGAAAAGAACAGCCTCTTTGACGCATTCACTGGCCGGTACTGGCCATTAACGGGTGAGACGGTAAAGTTGGTGAATGCGTAAGCGGTTCCGGCCAACAGAAGGTGGCAGAAACGTTTGATGAGGGTCCTTTTAATCTGAACCCACATACAGGTTCCCTGCGAGGAAGGCGAAAAATTGGCCTGTTAGGTAGGGATAGCGAAAAAAAATAAGGGAATGCAGAGAAGTACGGTACCGCAGAATCAGCAACGACCATATCAAGGCTGATGGGTAGGTCGGTGTTCGGGTTGACAGGTTCCTAAAGCCGGCAGACGCGCACCTCTATGGGGGCAGAGCCAGATCTCTTTGTCAAGGCCTGTAGAGGAACAAATTCCATGATTGCAGTAACCTACCTGCAAGTGGAAAATAGAGCAAAGTTAGCGGGCTGCAGCCAATTCCTTAGCAGCGTCACACAGACAAAACAGTAGGTATATGGGATCTTGGTCAATGCAGCAACATAGTAAAAAACGCAGGCAGGTAAAAAAAAGGCAAAGCAGCATATGAGCAGATGCTAATAACAAAACAACTACAACAAATGCATTAGTTCCTAAAACGACCTGCTAACAACAAAACAACTGCAACAAATGCATTTTTTTTCCTGTAGGCGAGCCCAAAAACCTAACCTGGTTGATCAAGATGGGGACCTTCGAAACCTTCTGTACGACAAAGAAACTATCCAAGCTAAGGCGAAAGGGCATGAAGCAAAAACCCAAACAAAAATATGAGGGGGCAAAAGCGTGCGGAGAATTTTGTTTGTACAAAGAGTAGAAAAATTGTAAAGCGACTTCCCAACAACAATTAATTTTGTGTCATGTAAACACGTGCCACTTAGATGACTCACATCTTCTAGAGGCGAAACGCTTCGTGGAAACTCTCTAAATACAGGAAAACCAAAAACCTCCCAGTAGAACCCTTTTAGCCTTTACTGAACTCCATTTTGCAATAATACAAACCCCTAAAATTCTAAATCCATGCTAGCCTAGTTCTATTCCATAAAAAGACGTTTCCAATTAATGTAGATACGAATCACTATACAAAAGGGGGAAATTAAATTTGTAAAAGATTAAAAGAGTATCATTGTACTTGCTATAAACACGATACAAACCTGAACACCAAATGAGATCCATTGAAATGGGGAGTGAAAACCCAAATCACAAACCAACATCAAAATAAAGCACATATTCGAACCGCGGCGAAACAACCACAATACCTTCTAGCTCTTAGCCTCAGCCAAAACAAAAAAGACCCAACCCAAGAAAATATCAAAATATGTAGCAAGGCCTCATATTTTTTAGTCACAAGCTTCGAAAAAAGACCGAAAAACAGGTTTTTTAGGGATCTAATTCTCTCAAACAATGTCAAATATATATAGCTAAAAATATAAACCCCTCAACAGTACCATCATCAAAGGCACGCTGGCAAAAACAAAAAAAATACAGTTTTGTGTTTGGATCAAGCAACAACGTAACGCTGACCCTACAAACAATGACCATCAACATAATGGAAGGCACGGGGGTAAAAAAGAATATGGGGGTGCGATTAACAACCGAGCCTAGTTGAATTTTATTTAAACATGCCCCTAACAGAACCTCAACCAAACCAACATTGTATACAAAGATTGACATGACCAAGCGCCCCCGTCCCTTATTTCAATCTGAAGTCCCCTAGCTAACGGGAAATCTATACAACTGACCCTACAACCCCCTCTCTAGCACCATTAACGAAGGCATGCTGGTAAAAACCCCAAACTCAAGCAAAAGTTATGTGTTCTGATCGAACAACAACGTAAATAGGGGCAAAAAAAATCACACACTGCATGTGGTCCAAAAATCACACATTGCATCTGGACCCTATTTCAATTTGAATCCCCTAAAACAATGGAAAATCTATAACGTTGACCCTCCAAACTATTTCCAGTAGCATAATGGAAGGCATGGGGGGCAAAAAAAAAAACGGAGGTGTGATTAACAACTGATCCTAGCTCAATTGTAATTCTATTAACCAATGCCAAATATATTCAGCTGACAATATAAACCCTTAGTAGCACAATAATCGAAGGCATGTAGGTAAAAACCCCCAATTAAAGCAAAATTCCTGTGTTCTGATTGCATACGACATAAACAAGGAAAAAAACACATTGCACAAAACGAACCAACACACTCTATTCGAACCAACCATATGGAACTAACAAACCCTACCAATCGGATACAGCAAACCGTCAAACCCTAAGCAAACCCTAATCAAAGAATCTGACAACCGAAACCCAAACCAAACAAATACAAACAACGATAGTAAGGATAGGAACTCACCATTTGACCGGAGCACAAATCGTTCTGTTCGCACGGATGGATCGAAGGAGTTGGGTGGAAGACGAGAGTTTGGGGAATCCATATATTGAGTCACTGCGCCGTTTCGTTGCCAGACGCCATTAAACCAATCAACAAAGTAATGGATGCTGGCCTTGAATGCAGATGGAGACAGCCGGAGCCCTAATGAATGAAGAGAAGCCGAACAGAGTTAGTGGAGAAGAAGCCCGTAGACGCACATGAGAGGAATACCGAGTTTTGAGCTGTGCCACGCTGGCATAAAGCCTGATATTATATTTTATAAGATTACAATAAAACAAAAATTAATCAAGATGAATTGATACGATTTAAAGCATAAAGTAAAAGTGTAATTTTCTCTTTTTATTATGATATCGTTGCCTCGACTACGAGTCATGTTAAGAGCACCTCCAACAGGTCGTTGCTGTCGGTCGTGTCAGGCGTAGACACGGCCCTGACACGACGCGCTGGCACGGCTCGTCGTGTCAAGGGGTCGTGTCAGCGCGTGCGTATCAGCTGGTCGTGGCTAGTTCCAGCAACGACGCGTCTTGTCGTGGCAGGCGCCAACGGCTAGTCGGTTGGCCAGTCACGACCCACCACGTGTCCACGCCGACTCCCAATAGACCCTATAATTGTGTATAAATACAGATCCATCCCAAGTCAAATTTCACCCTCTCATCACTTGTTTCAAGCTCTCATTCTTCCATTCCTCATCAAATTCTCTCCAATTTTTTTTCCTACACTCGCTATGGACGAGAATCGAGCCCTTCAATCCATATCCGAGTCATTGAACGACGACGACGCCGATTCTCAACACACCGAAGAGGACTTCATGGCCAATTACTCATCGTTTTCCCAACTCCTCCAATCGGGCCACTCAACGCCGCTTCCTCCATACACCCCGCCAACCCAATGGCAAGAGTCGCAAGTGCAACCTTCCCAATTCGTTCTGCCCACTCAACCTTGTCAATCCGCTCCGACGCAATCGAGGAGGAGGAAGGGGAAGGCGGCTGCATCTTCATCGGGCCCGAGAGCACCTCCGCGGCCGAAGTGGTCCATTAAGGAGGAGACAAGATTGGCACGTGCGTGGCTCAACAATTCGCTCGACCTCATCAACGGGAAGAACCAGACGAATGACATGTACTGGAAAAAGGTACATGTCGAGTTTGAGTCGATCAGACCGACAGACAAGCCACCCCGGGCGTGGATGGCTTGCAAGGACCATTGGCATAATGTTAAAGGAAAAATCAGCAAGTTCGAGGAGAAGTACACCAACTTCTCCAACGAGCTCACAAGTGGGAGGAACGAGGTTGACGTCCTGGCAGGCGCTGAAGAGGCGTACAGGAAGGAGGAAAAGCACGAGTTCAACCTCAAGCATATGAGGCAGATCGTGAGGGGGAAAGCGAAGTTTTCGACCAAAAACATTCCAGAATGTGACATCCCCGACCTCGACCTCAACCTCGACGCCGAAAGTGAGGCAAGAAAGCGGACAAGGATTGACGAGTCTCACACCTACACTTCGGGAGACGGGTTCGACCACGAGTTGAACTCGTTTGCAACCGAGGAGCGCCCGATCGGCCAGAAGAGAGTAAAGGCCAAGCCTCGAGGCAAATGGACCCCCACCCCAGCTGGCAGCAGTCGTACCTCCCGAGCAAATAGATTTCATCCACTCCCTTGTCGATAAGAAATAGAATCTCGTCGATAGTAGAAGGATGATGTAGAAAGAGGTGATAGAATTGTTGACCGAATTTCTTCGCCAAGACACCACCAACATGGGCGCGGACGAAAAGGCAGCTTGTGCCGGTCTCATTCAAAGCCCCGAGAAGCGTTTGGAGTTCTTGGGTTAGACATGACTTCAATTTAGTTTTAGTTTTAAATTTATGTAATAAAAAAATTAATCTAGTTGTTTTCTTATGTACTTTGTGTTTTATTTAAATTAAAAAAAATATTTTTTTATCGGATTCTCGGAGCCTCGGTGGGCGTGCACGGTTACTATTTCAAAATAGTAACCCTAGGGTCGTGGCAGCCGCGCCGACCCCTCCCCTCCCCCTCCTATAAATACCCATCACCACTCCCTCATTTTCTCACACCTCTCAAACTCTCTCATTTTCTCTCAAGTCGATATGGCGGGTCCATCTAATTGGGCAACCGGGCCTCTTTGGTCTGCAGAGGAGGAAATGCATTTGGTGGTGAATTGACTCACCTTTTACGAGCACGGGGGCAAGTATTGGCGTGAACTATACCTTGCTTTCGTTGAAACCAGGAACGAGAAGTGGCCACAACGGACGGAGAAGCAAGTAAATGACCACTTCCAAAAGATGAGCAAGAAGTGTAGGTTGTTTGATGAAATCCACCGGGGAAAATTGGTCGAGCCTAAGAAAGGGGCAACCGATGACGAAATATATGCCGCGGCCGTTGCTGATTATCAAGGCCGACACGTGCAGTGGATAAAACGTCATGTGTGGGAGATGCTCAAAGACGATGCGAGGTGGCGTTTACATATTAGGACCATTAGGAATTAGTTTAACTATCTTATTTTTAATAATTGTGTTTTAAATTATCTAAATATGCACTAGGTTTAAATATTATGTAATGTGTTTATGAGTTTAAATAAAAGTAGTATTTAAATGTGGGGTGCTTTTTTAATTACTGAAACTGTGTAGACACTGCTCCTGACACTAGTAGTGTCAGACCATTGGAGGAGCAGTGTCAGGAAGAAGTGTCGGGAAGCCAAAAAGAACTCTCTGACACTACTCCTTGACACTACACAGTGTCTAACCATTGTAGATGCTCTAAGCGAAATGGAATGTTTAGATGTAATAGGTAAATAAAATTAATTTCATATATCACTTATGAATAATATAAGATTATAGTAATTCATGAGGCTCGTAAACAAGGATGAATTGAAACCTAAAAGCAAAAGTTCATATTCAAGCACAATCAAAGTGATTAATTTAATTAGCTCGATAAATTTGGTCTTACACATTCAAGGACATAAACACACTGTCTACAAAGATTAACTACTTTCTATAAAAATTAACTACTTTTTAAGGTATAAATGTAGATTAATATGAAATAAAATTTCTGAATGATACAACCAAATTAAACCAAAAACTATAATTAAAACTGAAAAACCTAAAAAAAACATAATCGAAAAGAACATAGATTAAAACAAGTGCCAATAGAAATCTAAAAGACCTTGCGTGAGGCAAACAATATCGGATAAGTAATGAACATTATGGTAGTATTCGATGGAAACCGAGTAGGAGGCTTGGCTTGCCCGTCTTTGAAAAACCGATTTGACCCAAATGAACTGTCTCATGTCATGGTTAAAAATTTATGATGTCCTCCCTTTAATAGATGTGAGGGCTCATAGTTGATAGTGTGTATAGAAATTTTTTCGACCTGATAGTAGACAGTAGATGGACTGATGCCTAGTAGTGGAGGTACCACCATAGACATGATAGCTTGGAAGTATAAACCCAACTACCCTCGTAAGTAATCATTCAGATTGGTGAGGGAGCTTTCCACCGCTCGCCTGTTGCACCATAGCCCTGAAAACCCTAGTGCATCGATCTTCGTCTCTTAACGAAACCTCAAGGCATGTCCCATACGGAAACTCACCCGCCAAATCCTACTGCTGCTAAGGAGCATGACAACGCGAAACCATGCTGCAATCTGAAAAATCGCTACCTCATGTTGGGTCTTAACCCTTGCGCTACTTCCATCAGATTTAACATCGTGGTGATAGCCGCCAAAATTGTTTTGATCTCTATTGTAACCATCTTCTCCAGGAAGGGTATCTCCACTATCGCATTGTCTCCAATAGGCCAAAAGGACCCGAACATGGATCCATACAACTAAAAGGACTCCTAGCCCCGAGCCTTCGCCGCTAGAAGTTGTGTCCATATATCATGTGCGTGATTTCCAGTGCGAGCATGCTTACAAGAGATTTTGTCGCCCGTCGTCTTGAATGTCTTTTTCGTATTGCAACACAAGAGTTACTAATCACCAACGTCACTACCGCCAGAGTCCATAGCCACACCCCATGTGATGTCGCTGTCAAATATACGTGGATTAAATGTTTCCACAAAGAATGGAAACCCTAGTAGAAGATGATGCATCCTCTTTGGAACTCGTGGTCGTCATCCTTGCACGATAGTCCCTGCTACTCGCTCCTGCACCACAACCGCTAGGCAAAGCCAAACCCTAAATTTAGTGTCACTGCACTTTTCACAGAGAGAAAACTTTTATCCACACCATTTAAGACCAACAATGGAACCCTATAAACACCTTTTTACTGGTCTGGTCTTCATGATGCTTCTGTGATCAATCATGACCTTCAAACTCTCACATAACACTAGCCGCTGCAATGTGTTCGTGAAAGGGAGAGCGCTTTATAAGGTTATTTCATATGATGCGTTTAAAATGGGTATATACGGTTGATGTTGTCAGACTGATTTTTGGTTAAGTGTGTATTTACAAAGACGAACAATAAAATATAGTTACATATTTTAGTATTATACCACGTAATGACGAAGCTTTTTATGCTTTGGATGAGTCTTCATATGCAAGGCATGAGTTTGGAACATGCATCTTCCTTGTTATCTCATGTTTAACAAGTTCTAACATAAATAAGCGGTTCTTCACGTCAAGCAGCTAGCTCTCTACCTCATGCTTAAGCAACCCGTCATCTCAAAAATTACATTAGTACCTATACAATATTGATCACGTAATTTTAAAATCCCTAAGTCCAAAAATATCCAATAAAATTCTCCTAAATTTTGGTCACATGCATTTGTCAGAAGAAAAAAAACTAACATGATATTTTGTTCAGTTAGTTATGTGATACCATATGCTACTTAATGAAGAGTGAAATTCTGATTTCCTCTTACTCATGTGAACCCTAAAAATATAATAAGGGAAATTATCATTTTCCCTTACTCACGTGAATCCTAATAATAAATAAAATTAAGAAAACAATAATAAAAGATACATAAAAGAATAAATAAATAAATAACCTAATTTATCTAGAACATATTTTTTATAGAGAAATGACAATATTATTAAATAGATAATAAGAGTTGGGGTCCGTCTGGCGACAAAACCCTTACAATTTCATAATGTAAAGAAATAGAAACCGAAACATAAATACTGAGAAGTAAATGGTGCTCATATGTATAGAAGTAAAACAGATCTAAATCAATGCTTCATCTTAAATTTTATTTTCGCAAGTCTAAATCTATTTCTAAGCTCTTTCAAAAACGCTAAGCTTTATGTATATGAAACCCTGAACGACATCTCGTCATCACCTCCTTCATACGTCATTGTTGGTCTCATTTTGAAGTCCCTTAAAGTTCATATCTCAAGCCGAGTTCTTTGTGAGTGAAGAATCCTCGAAGATGGATTACAACGAGGAACAAAGACGAAAAGCAAACGCTCAATATCGTCTCATGTTCGTAGAGAAGACCCATAACTGTCTGAATTTGAGCCGCTGTGGGTTACGAGTTCGCATCGTCGCTAGAGTTCAAGATCTGCATCGAGACCACCAAAACCATGATTCGTCAAGAGACGACTGCTAGTCAAGCCAACAATTATTTTTTTTCCCAAAACAATGAATGCATGGTCTATTGGGTTCTTAAGTCGATCGACTCGATTCTTTGCTAAACATGGTTCCTTAAGGCATCCGCTGTCCTTCAACCTAGTCAAGGCTGAAAGAACAAATTAATAATAAACTTTTATATCAGCTTGAATAATAGACTCTCATTTGCAGGCCAAGAGGTTGAAAGGAAAAACAAAAGGTTTTTGTTTTATTTTTCTCACAATTTCCTATCAGTCGGCTGAAAGCGTCGACGGTAACCTTATCACTGTGTATTTCCGCCAGCGAGTTTCAGCTCCCTTTTCGCCGATGTTTTTAATGTTTTCACCAGCGTTTTCAATCAATCAACGTGTTTCAAGTCTCTTTTCTATCGACGACTACAAATACTCTTAGTTTTCGATTCCAATTCCGGTTCTGCGCCTTATAATATTGTTGATTTCTCTCCTACAACATTATAACTCCCAACTTCGACGTTAGGAAGTGGAATTGAAATCGTATCACCCTCACCCACAGTGTACATTTTTATGCACTAAAAGATTTTCAAACTAGAAAGAACATATTTATGACGACGTAAAGGGAACGGGACGGATGAAGTTTGGCATCCGCAAGATACGGTATGACGCACAAGAGGTGGGTGGAGCCCACTCTTACCCACAATCAGAAATAATAATAAATAAGATAATAATTCAAGCTAAAGTTAAGAAAATAAAGAAACCTCCTTTTTAGTCTATGCTTTACGTGCCCTCTTTCTAATTACTTAAACTATTCCCAATTGACTAAAATACCCTTGTTCACACCATCGAGCCGTGTTGGCCTTTTCCGTCATTTTGCCGATCGCCTTCTCAGAATTAACTGTCTCGCTCTCTCTCTGCGCTCTCTAAATCTCCATCGACGACGTCGACAACGACACGTTGTCTGCGCAATCTCGAATCTCATTGTTTCTCTCGAATTCAAGCTCTAGTCTTTCGATTAGCGTGCAATCGACCTTTTGTTTTGCTTCCTGGGTTGAAATCGTTCGCTGACGTGTCTTCCTCTTCTTCTCCCGTTTCCGAGCTCCAATTGATGGTTTTTTGCTGAGATTTGAGGCTCTGCTCAGCCGATTCGATGGCGGCTGGGGCAATGGCGACGGCCGCCGGGGCGGCGGTGGTTGTGTACTACTTGTTGAGCCGGAAGCTGGCGGCGAGAGCCGAGGAAAGCGGCGAGGATGTGGGTGGAGATTTGTCCAAATCTAGCAGATCTGTCAGGAGGAGGGTTATCCGCCGCCAGGCGCAGGCACCGGCGACTTGGTTTGAGGCGATTGCTACGCTGTCGGACACGCTTAGGTTCACTTACTCTGAAACTTTGGGTAAATGGCCCATCGGTGACTTGGCGTTTGGGATTAATTATCTCATGAAGAGCCAGGTTAGCTCCCAATTCTATTGAGTTCATACAGTTTCATGCCTTTTCTAGCTCTGTTTTCATTATCATTCTTGCCTATCGAATTTTAATGCTAAAGTTAAGTTTTTTTTTTTTGTGTGTGAAAAAAGGCTTTTTGTGTCTCATTTTCATGTCCTTTATTTGTGAACTATGAATTCTGAGTTCATGATTTGCTATGGAATACTTAGCCAGCAAAGGTGGTTAACTTGGGTTTGGTGATTTTGGGTTTCTTTACATGGTTCATGTTATATTGAGCTAACCACTTGATGATTTGGAGAGTAGAACTATAATGGGCATCTGATATGCAAATTACTAAATGTTATCTTCATGATATTTACATGTCTCCTTAATCTACCAGAGTTGTTTTCAGGTCTCTAGAATTGGTTTCCAGTTTGATTCCAGAGTGTAAGTTTCATGAATATCATCAGTCCTCTGCCAATATGTGATCTTTAAAGAATTTCTAGAAATCTATAATAATAAATTCTTCACGATAAGAGTTTCTATGAATACTTATTCTGCATGGGATGATTCCTTTCTCAAGGCTGGGTTATTCTTCATCTCTCTTATTTTGAGTACTTATGCTTTTGTGATTAAGATACTAATGAGTGTTACTTTTTTGCAGGGTAACTTACATGTTGCTAGTGTATATGCTGGGGATAATTGTGTACAGCTGAAAGGGCCTGAAATTATTGCAGAACTGCATCGTCTCTTGAGGTTACTGACCCTTTGCATGTTTTTCTCAAAGAAGCCATTTCCAATGTTTTTAGCGTCCGCTGGCTACACTCAGGATGATGTCCTTCTTCAAGAGCCCAAGGCTGGGGTATATAACTCTGCTATCTACGTTATGCCCTGTATTGTTTGATTTCAGAAATCTCATAGTGTAAAGCATTGAACTTGACTGCAGCTAGAGTTTTCCTTGTTTATTTATGAAGATAAGTTTTCTTTGTTTCCATGCTCAGCATAAACAATAGTCTTTTAGATATGTTTTGTGATTCTGCTGCTACTAGTGTTCTACTAACATCATAATTTGTGATTATAGCTCCAAGTTCTAATAGATACTAGACTTGTATTGCCATTAATTCTGTTTTACATGACTTTGTCATAAGTCTACTTCATTCTTTTCATTTTTTTAAATTTATGATATTGGGTTAATTACCTGAACAATCTTTTTGCAGCTTTTGAAACCTGCTTTCACAATCATACGTGATAAAAGCTCAAAATGTCTTCTTCTTTTGATTCGGGGTACTCATAGCATCAAAGATACATTAACAGCAGCAACTGGTGCAGTAGTTCCTTTCCACCATTCAGTTTTACATGATGGTGGGATAAGCAATGTAATTCTAGGATATGCACATTGTGGAATGGTAGCTGCTGCACGTTGGATTGCAAAGCTCAGCACCCCTTCCCTACTCAAGGCACTTAGTGAATCTCCTGACTATGAAGTTAAGGTAAATCCTCTTTTTTATATTTGAAGGCGCAATCTGCTAATATCATGCTCTGCTGCAGAGAACATTGTCCTCTCCCCCTTGTCAATTAGGTAAATTTGACATATCTCGGTAACGAGCTCCCTTCTGCATAAGGGAGGTATTGAGTTGAAACCTTGGTACACACAAACCTGTTCTTTATTTAAAAATGTCAAGTGTCAAAGACCTTGGCACGGTCCTAAGTTCAAATCTTGACACACCCAATTGCTCATAGAAAAATCTTCCTTAACCCTATCCCATCACCTACTTTATCTTGATTATTTTCTGTATGACCTCATTCACTTTATGTCTGGTGGAATGAGGACGAGAAGGAAAGGATGAATCATAGGAGGGGCCAAAGTAGCAATAACCCATTCATCATTTGAGACACTTAAGAAACATAAGGGATATTCATAGATTGGGTACCCAAAACTGGTACTTAAGGGCTTTTTTCAAGCATAGTCTCCCCTCATTTCCTTTTCTTCTCATCAGTCTGGTTGATGCAAATTTGTGGGCTTAGAAGGATTGGATTCTTTTTATCATCCCAAACTTATCGACATCCTCTCTTTTAGAGTCCTATGCAGGTTTCTTGTGCAAGCACCAATTTATATATCCCTTTCTTAAGAAAAAAATCTAAGTTATTTCTAACTCTACCCATATCATTTGATCTGCTTGCGTGCACAAACACATGTACATCAGAAAGCTACATAATTAATTCCATATTTCACTTTCAGATCGTTGGGCACTCACTTGGAGGCGGTACTGCTGCAATACTAGCATATATTCTTCGAGAGAAGAAAGAATTTTCTTCCTGCACATGTGTCACATTTGCACCAGGTACACTCTTGCCTTCTGATAGTTGCGCTCATTACAACCGATGAGCTAGTAGTCTCCTTTGTAACCTCTTCGGGTGGGACAGAGCTGCTGCATCTTTGCTAGCAAAGAAATGTTTGGTTTACATTACCGCCTTGCTTGTGTAGAACATGCATGTATGAGCTGTGGTTGTAGGTAGCTGGTAAATATCTCGTCTTACAAATTACAATATCTTTCAATGAAATGAAATAGGCTATTTTTTAAGGAAGGGAATCCAGTTGGATTTGTTTGTTGTTGGATGTAGTATTATTGTTTGTATAAATGCTCTGCTGCAATGTCTGTATCATTGCGAAGCTAGAAACTAGAGAGAGTGAGTAATGTTGAGACCTTATATGTGGTGAATGCTTATTCATACCCTAATATGCTTTAAACCCTTTCTTTTTCTGATATTTTTCTTGTGGGATGGGCTACATGTTATATTAAATTAGTATTGTGCACCCTTGGTACATAAACTCCTATTGCTAGGTTGATACAGTAGTTAGAATGCTGATGTATGATTAGCATTTTGCAGGTGCTTGTATGACATGGGACCTTGCTGAATCAGGCAAACACTTCATTACTACTATCATCAATGGTTCTGATATAGTGCCTACATTCTCTACTGCTTCAATTGATGATCTGCGCTCTGAGGTATTATTAGAAAATATAACATATGCTCCGTCAATCTTTATTGACTGTCTCATCATATTGTCTAAATACAGTAAGAATACTTATGTGAAGTGTTTAATCATAGGTCACAGCTTCTTCTTGGTTGAGTGATCTTCGGGATCAAGTTGAGCGAACTAGAGTGCTCAATGTTGTTTATCGTTCTGCAACTGCTCTGGGGTCCCGGCTCCCATCCATAGCTAGTGCAAAAGCAAGGGTTGCAGGTGCAGGTTCACTTCTACGCCCCGTCTCCAGCAGCACTCAGGTAACACCTACTCGTCTCTGGAGACTCACAATTTGGCCCAAGATTTTCTTGAAATAGCATATATTCCACAAACAAGCGATGTATATACCTCACTTCATTCCAATGCAAGCACATACTTTCAGCATCTATCTGTAAAGCTCTTAGGCTTCTATAGATCCCGTACTCCAACAGCCAGGCAAAGCATAATACTATTTCTTGGGTTCCAAAACCCAATCTTTCTAAATGTTTGTGTTCCCTAGGTATGTTAAGATACTTACATTATTCAGAGGTTTTTGCTTTTAGCAACCCTTCCCTGTCTAGACTACATCCATCCTTGAACTTCAATACAAGTGCTTAAGCTCTAAAATGTTAATGTTTGTGCTTGAACTTCAGTACAGTTCTAGAGCTCTTATGCCATGTGATTGGTAATTTGTAGGTTGTGATGAAGCGAGCACAGAATGTTGCACAAGCTGTTGTGAGAACCCGATCAACACTGACATCATGGTCATGCATGGGTGCTCGGCGCCGTAATGTGGGCACATCACTAAGCTCTAAAGTAGAAGATTTGTCCGAAGCTTCTTCTCTAATACCTGAGAGAACATCTGAATCTGTAATTGTGGAAGACCCGGTATCAAACATAATGGAGTGTGGTGGATCAGAGCGTGAGGATACAGATGAAGAGGATGAGCTCATCTCTGCAATCTCCTCAAACGCAGTCCACACAACATCTGTCGTAGAAGACATTACTGAAGGTGAATTATGGTATGAACTGGAAAAGGAGCTCCAAAGACAAGGAGAGAAAGCTGATGTTTGTGCCCAGGAAGAAGAAGCAGCTGTGGTGAAAGAAATTACAGAAGAGGAAAATAATGTCTTGGCTGATGCAGTTGAAAGTCAAAGGCCCGTATCTTCATCGGATGCTTTGGAAAGTCACCACTTCTATCCTCCAGGAAGAACAATGCACATTGTTTGTATACCTTCACCTGATCAGGAGCCTGTTAGTAGTTTAGATCACGATGAGGCTGCGGAAGAACAGGTGGGCATATACGAGACAC
Organism: Erodium maritimum; assembly: GCA_963921825.1. Taxonomy (NCBI): domain Eukaryota; kingdom Viridiplantae; phylum Streptophyta; class Magnoliopsida; order Geraniales; family Geraniaceae; genus Erodium; species Erodium maritimum. The sequence goes on from OY997591.1 coordinate 48,177,864, forward strand.
CTAGAGAACTATACAGTAAGATCCGACTGTCGAGAACGATGATTAAGGATCACTATATGCCAATGTATAAGAAGATGATTGAGGTATTGATCAGGGAAATGGAAGAAGATGATGAAGCTTGTAGTTTGTAATGTGAAAATATTGAATTATAGGGAGATGAAATTATACATCGTGCATGCTCCATTCAGTTGGTATATTAATGCATTAGCATTCAATGAAATTGTATTTGTATAACACTAAAGAACAATATATTTGCACCGTCATTGACTGTTAGAATTAGAGCTTAACTCCTCGAGGAAAAAGATTACAGTTATCCGATCTATTCATTCTTCAACATTTGAAATCCAAGGCACTTAGAGTATGTATAGTGAAAAGACTTGTATAAGAGATTCGTGTAGAGACTCGTATGTTGGTTATGCAAAATCATGAGTTAGCTCTAGAATTTAATTGTGTTACACAGTGATGAGACTCAGGTTGGGACTATTCTGAGTGGATGCTGATTGAATACTAATTTGATATTTTGTTGAATTTATTAAGTTATTTATTAAAATAGTAAACATTATAAAAATTGAAATAAACTTGATTAAGATAAATTACAATAAATAAAATTAACAAATTTATTAATAATAAAATAAATTATAATAAAAAAAATTAACAAATTCATTCTCCCCCGTCATCAAACTTGTTTATATGAACCTACAACTGTTCACATTGCTCCCACAATCGGGAAATCATAGTACGTGTCGGTTCAGCTGCTCATTGCTGAAGTTGGAGATGTCCTTCCCAACATGACCTTGTATTTCTCGAAGAGTTGGTTTCATTTGTTGGACAACATCATATATTTGTCTGTCCTCTCAAGCCTTTTTCTAAAGAAACCCAGTCACGCTCAGTCCTTGCTCGTTCCATGTCAGCAATGAAATTTTATTTCTCTTGGAGACCTTTCCCCTTCCTCTTCGTAAATTTCTTGTCCAACATACCCAATCTTGTTGGGACTCACCACCGGAAGGTGTGATATCTTCATCATCGGTGTGCCTTCCTCCACCTGTAAGTGGGCTTGAGCTGTAACCCCCAGCCTCATCCAACCGTTGTCGCCATACAGAACTAACCGTGCCTTCCTCGGTGGTGAACTTCTCCTCGTGCTGAAGCATTTTCACCCAATGACCCAGGTCGAAATTTTTCGGATCATCCTTTTTCTTTGCTAGGTCTCTGTACATCTGATTGGCCTCGGCCATGTAGTTTTCCTCGACTTATCTGCTGCGAACGTTGGCCTTCGAGGTGTTTAGAAGAGCGAGGAACTTCCACACCTACAACGCATGTCTGTTCCAGTGGCTCTTGATTGCTCTCCACTCGAACTATGGATAACGTTGTTAGCATTGTACGCGTTCACAACTGTGCACCAGAAGGTCATATCATCTTGAGAGTTGCCCTTAATAGCGTATTTGATTGTGCGGGGCCATGTATTTATAAGGTGCCTTTCCATCTTGATGGTCCATATTATCCTTGGGTTTGTCGTCCTTGCTCGTTGTTGGGAAGGGTCGACAAATGATGACTACGGCGACATCCGGGTGCCGCTACTATCGCCGACGTGTTGTTGGGTCCCACAAACGTCGTTGTAATGATAATATTTTGGACTGAGGTTGAAATGACCTGGAGTTAGGCTGAAAGCTTGAGGGTTGAATTGACCTCTTTTGAAATTCATTTGACAATATTTATAATAAAAAATATTGTAACTTCACATAAAAAAATAAATGATGTTTCAAATAAAAAATAAACAAAATTAAAGTCGAGAGTTTGAAAGTACCAAGTATGAATACACCTGGGTTGTAACCAGGTGGTATGAACAGGTCGGGGGACATGTTGATGTTCAACATGTCCCGGAAGCTGCCTAGTTGATCGGGGGTGAATTGCAAATCATTGAGGTTGACTACCTTCGGTCTGTATTCTTCGGCTTCCAGTGAAGGCATACGTTGAGTTTCGTCGTCATACATTTTTATCGGATTTTTGGAGAGAGGGAGTTGAGACTTTGAGAGTAAAAGTAAAGAAAATTTTGAAAGAAATATGAGAATTGTTGGCGGTTTGATGAATGTGAGTGGGGTATTTATGGGTGGGATGGTTTGATATTTGTTGTTTAATTCGGATTTAATTTAAATTTTAAAAAATAGTTACCGTTGCAAACGGTTGAAAATTTTCCCCCCTAACCACATGTCTAACGTTTGTTGGATGGCGTGCGAATCACGATGCACGACCGCTATATAGTGGACTGCGAACCGCGATGCCGACCCGCTATTTAATGGGTCGACATCACAAGGAACACGTTGCACAATGCGCTACTCGCGATGCCTACCCGTTAAATAACGGGTCACGATTTGGTTTACAGGTCCGTGCATTGTACATTGTCTTAGGTGTTTTTCCGGTAAGGGTCAAAGACCCACTATTGGGTCTAGTTTGTAGTATGAATTCGACTAGTCGATCAACCGAGGAATTTTATAATAAATTCGGAGAACACGTTAGTCAATCACACCGAAGTTACCGAGGTGCCTCTTGGTATTAGCGGCCACCGAAAATCTTACACATCAAACATCATCCTTGGACAAATGGTGTTAACAAGCATGATCTGGATAAAAGATATAAGAAAAATACAGGTAAATTCAGGGGATGTATTTAGGTTTTACATGTATAATAGATTAAATACATGTTTTATAACTAAAACGGATGATATAACGTACATTATTTATGTCGTGAAAGAGAGAGGGTCATGTAATGCTTAAGTTTAATAAATATGTAATAAACGACGAGCAACTTAGGCTTTTTTTTTTAACGAAAGGTACAACTTTTATAACTTGTAAAGCGATTACATTATCCTACACCGGGGAAAATGCTCCCCGATCATTAGAAGGCCAGTATTAACGAACAAAGGTTCTCCGGATCTTATACTATCATAACCGTCAATGACGATATTTTGGTGTCTCGTGGGCAAGGAGAGAAGGCGGGGGGGAACAAGGTGTTGGAGATCCTGAGGGACCTCAACAGCGAAGGTGATGGCAGGAGGCAAAGCATCGTCTGGGGACCCCTCTTAGGGCCAATCCCCGATGATCAGACGATGCGTCATCCTCCTGGCAGGGCACCTCCCCCGCCCTCAGTCTGGCTCCCCGTAGAGGAGCAACCCTCCCAAGGAGGCTTATCTCGGGCAGCCAAGTGCTACCCCAATGCAAAGGACGGGCCCTCAGGTTAGGTCCCTGATCCAACGTCACACGGGCACCCCGTCCTCTAAGCATCCCATCCTTAAGTCTCAGATCCAACGCCAGTGGGGTGGGACCAGCGTCCCCCTAAGTGCGATCAATTTCACGCCATCTTCCAGATTCCTGTCCAAGGCAACGCCTTCGCCTCTGTTTTGTAGCCACCGATCAGCTCCGCAAGCAGTCCTTCTGGGGAGTAACCAGCCCCTCTGGTGCCTCCGAACCCAAGTTCCGGCAAAGGTAACCCTATGGGCCAACACCACCCGTCCGCGCAGAACCGCCTCGTTACCAAGCTTAAGCCCATGCCCTAACGGATCTCTTCCGTAAGGATCCCAAACCCTACGTCGCCTTCGCGACCACCACTGATAACACGCTCCAGGGGAGGCACCCCTCGCATCCGGCACAATCGTGTGGGCCAGACATCACCTATGCCCGTCGTCGTATAATCCCGAGACGAAATTCCCCACACGGAGGAGGCAACAGATCCAACCCATCCTCCGAGTGTCGCGATGGAAGGAGTGACCCGAGTGGCACGAAGCTTAAGGCCGGAGCCGACGATGTGGAGAGAGGAAGGATCGAAACTGGATGGTGACGGCCAAATCCTACGGGTTTTATCCCCCGCACCAGTTGCGATCTGTGAGGAGGTTGACTAGGTGAGAGTCGACCGCGACAACAGAACCGACAGGCCATCCGGAGCAGGAGGCCCAGGTGACACCAGCGGAAGGAGTCGGGGGTTCACGACGGTCGAGCCGAGAGGCGAGGAAACCATGAGGGGGGCAAGGGGAAAAGAAGACGCTGAGGGCTGCAGAGCACTCCTTCATTCCCATCCGTATTTAAACCCCGCACCATTCGTGATCTACGAGAGGTCAGTTGGATGAGATATGTGAAGACAAGAGGACTGCGAAACCAACAGCCCCAAGTGACGCAACAGTGGTAGTCGGAAACTCCATAACAACGAAGACATGCTAGGACTAGAATAGGCTCGAGAGTTTCCTAAGATTGTGCAACATATGTAATATATTGCGACTGAGGTCTCGGACAACTTAGGCCTTAAGTATTTCTAAACAAATAAAATAGATAAATATTTAGGTATTTTTGAGAGGGGTATGGTGAGCCCCACAACTTAATAGCGAGGGGCTTCCAAAAATAGACGAGAAGCTAGCCCAAAGTAAGGGGTCGCAACTCGCGCTCAAAATTGAGTGTTCATCAATAGGTGTTGGCACGACCTGTCGTCACTATGCGTTCATTGACAAGTCGCCTTTCACCCCTGACAGGACGGGTGATTCTTTCACACCACCTCTCGTCCTTTATATAACAACTATGAACCCTCTATTTCCTCTACTTTTCCGATGTGGGACTTTGATACTCTTAATTACAGCGTTGTTTCTTCTGTTGTGACTTAACCAACAAGATCAAAGATGGAACCATTTAGTCGTTGATTAAGGTAGCAAAACCTGTTGAGATCAAGACATTTCATTTCAAACCGGACTTGTTTGTTTTCATTACACTGAGGTGGTCGTGATGATCAAACTCAAACATTGTTGCAGAAAGTAATAAGCAGCTAGAGAGGGAGCTATTGTTTCTTGACAGAGAGATCTGAAATGGACAAGTAGGAGGAAGGTTGGTGAAAGAAGAGGCAAATAGCAGAGATATCATCCATGGAGATCCCCCGTCTCTTGCGCTTCCAAGCACGAGCTGCGCTTTCCACCAACTTTCTTGCCGATTTATCCCTCTCACCCGTTGATCCAACTATCTCCACCGCCTCCTCATTCGATATCACATCCCATACCTACACACACATATATCATATGTCCCTCAGTAAACTATAAACATCAACCCATCTGTAATAAATCATTGCTCACCCCATCCGTTGCCAAGATAACGAATTGATCATTCGGGGTCAAGAGTCTTTGAGTAACATCAGGAACAGAGATGAGGCCATAGTCTTTGACACAGTAGTCTCCAAAGGCTCTGGACACAGCAAGCCCAGGACTCTCAGCATTGGGCACCCAAACCCGGTACAGTCCTGGCTCATCTTCTAAGCAGAACACTCTCCCCCCTGACTTGTTTATCCTCTCTGCCTCCTCTTCAGTAGTTTACAACAACATTAAATTAATATCAACCTTAAAAATACAAACATCTATCTATATATATAGGAGATGAAGAGGAGCCATTGCTGCTAACCAGGTATATTGGGCTTGAAATCAACTGTCAGCTGAACTGCTACTAACTTGCCATTACAACTTGTGCCCAAAACAGCTCGAGAGTCTCCAACATTTGCTATCATGAGTTGTTCACTCTGAAAACGATCACTTTATCAAAATAAGTTTATGGCTATCATATAGTCTTTATGGCTAAATGTCGACGAAAAGTGTACCTGTCTGACAATAGTTAAGGCTGTGGTTCCACTTCTGAAGGAGTCTATCCTAGGATGCTGCCTGAGCTCCTCATCAATGGCCGCGTATGTTTTGAGGTAAGATTGCTTCCATATGTTAAACCTCTGGTCATGAACATTCACATGATCATCATCAAGTAGTGAAGCTTGAGCAATGGCTTCTTGCCAGTTGCATAACAAAGAAGATGGTACTGAAACCCTAATCTTCTTTGACACAAGATGGCCCCAAGAACCATGCCCATCAAATATCCCACAAAACATCATGTCTTCTTGGCATCCAAACTCCTACATATACAAATATTCATCAAACTATTACATCAGTAATGGATTTTTTCATACTCAATAACAATGATTTAAATCGGATCAATAGTCTAAAGTAAAGTTCAGATCTTTCATAGTAAAGTTAGATTGAAAACTGTAATTGGATTACAATTATAACAGTTTAGATCTTTCTAAACTAAAGTTTGGAAATCTTGGAATTTTCCAAAGTAAAAACTTTCAAACTCAAGTTTCGATACATCTCATCTGTTAAAATTTATAATTCATTGCACACAGATGATTTTCATTATCCACTCGACCTTTTGGTTGTCACATAATTGTTACTCTAATTACAATTGTCTACATAAAAGAGTCGTTTTAATTGTATAACACATGATCAATCGAGAACAGCGTATTTATTTGTTCTAACTTCCCAATGGATTTGTAATAGATATAGAGGTAAATGAGAAGAACAAACCTCCCATACTACCAACGAATCTTGATTGATTCCTTTAGTCCCTCTCTTGGAGCAAACAGAGGCAAAATTGTGAGACTTGTTGGAATTAACCGTGCCGCCTGAACTCAACATCAGCTCATTCTTCTTAGCTTCCTTTGCCAATTCCTCTGCAGCTTCTCTCCCAACATTCCCATTACTATTGTTCTTCCCTTTCTTCATTGATACGGACCTCGCCAATCCGTCAAGAAGACCTGGAAACAACACCATTTTCCCCTCCCAAATCTGTTTGGCTGCCAAGAGAAAAGCAAACCATATGTTTAGTTGGATCAAGATTGAAACTTTTTCATTTATATGTGTGTTATCACATCAAGCATACCCATTTCATCTATGTTATAACATTCTTTTCCTAAGTTCTGTTTGGGTGCTAAGAAAAGAGACCAAGAGAATCATCAACTATATAAAGAAGATCCCATTTCATTTATGTTGGAAATGATCAATTTAGTTGCAAACATTTAAGAGACTGACCTTGTTTAGATCTCAAGCTTAGTGATCAAGTAAGTATCCACCAAGTAGTGCCTCTGCAAATCCGAGCTTCTTCTTCTACCTTACTCTCCATTTTTGTTTCTATACAAATTGCAAGGACTGTGAAAATCTTTTAATAGAGAATGGAGATGTTGATGATCACGATCCAGGCATTATAAATAGAGAAGTCGGCGATAAAATAAGTTAAATTTGTGGTGAAAAAGGGGTGTGGCATTAAATAATCAAGTTATTTGGAAGAGTGGTTAATGATAATGATTAATTTAAGGGACAGCTAATGAGTTCTTAACATCGACATCATTGTGTTAATTAGATTATGATATCTAGTGGTTTCCAATGGAACGGAATGCACACAACATGGCCATAGCCATAAGGTTGATTCCAATGGGACCATGTCAAAGTCGTATGAAATGGCTTTTGATATGATTTTGTGTGTGTTTTAAACATATCTTAAGAGAGATTAATAAACTCATTCTTTGGAGTGTTGTGTTCTAAGAGAGTTGGGCCAAGTGTTAATGTTTGAGTAATTTAAGGACAAAGTTCTGAGTATGGGACCATAAATCCATGCCTAGATTCTCTCTTTTAGGACATGTTTGAATTATGTTCGGTCTATGGAAATCAACTGCAAAGATTAATTATTAGAGGACCAACTCAACTAAAAGCTCAAGCTGATAGTTGAAGGCTCAATTAAAGTTATATTCTAACACGCGTCCTTACGGACAAGCCTGTTTACGGGTTGGAGATGAACTATTTAGAAGAGAGAGATGAGCCCATTGAGAAAAATGATAAGGGCAATTTGATAAATAGAGAATAAATTAGAATTTTTGTAGAGAGTGGGGTTTGAACTCGGGTCCGTGAGGTGCCAGGCTCTGATACCATATTAAAGCCCAATCCAACTCAAAAGCTCGAACTGATGGGTGGAGGCATCAAGATGTATATCAAGTGGCCAATATATCCAAACACTTTCGATATGTTAGAATATAACTATAATTGGGCCTTTAACTATCAGCTCGAGCTTTTATTTGAGTTGGTCCTCTAATATGGTATCAGAGCTTGGTACCTCACGGACAGGGGTTCAAACCCCACTCTCTACAAAAATTTCTAATTTCTTCTCAATTTGTCATCTCTTCTTCTAAATAATTCATCTCCAAACCCGTAAACGGGCTTACTAAAAACTTAAACTGATAGTTGAAGGATCAATTATAGTTATATTCTAACATTAATGACACAAGTAGTTGGGAATACCCTCCACTTTCAATTCACCCAAGTCAACGATTAATATTCATGATCCTACACAATTTTATTTAGTTTAAAGACCATTACTCTGCACAATTAGTTTAACAGGTTCACCAAACTGAACAAAATATACAGGACAAATTACACTCTATATTGTAACTATTATTATAAATATCATTTACTTTAATTGATTTTGTTTTGTTTGATTTGTCATAATTGGAACTTTAATGACAAAAATGCTCCTCGTATAAAACTAATAAACAGGAAAATTAGAAGAAAATAATTCTAAGAAAATAGAAAATTTAAATTAAGAAAATTATTGTGTTAGTCTTTTATAATTTTCTAATTTTTTTTCACCAATTTTGTGTTTCATCACTAAATCTGAAATTAGAATAAAATGAATCAAAAACAAAGATTATCCTCCTCCAAGGGAACACCTTTGTTTCAGTATGTTACTGTTTGCTATGAGTTTTTATCAGATTTATGTGTATCTTTGAAAAAACAAACTTCATCAAAATAAATTGATGTGATTTAAATACATGGTACTGAATTTGATATGATTTAAATATAAATGGTACTGAATTCTGTAATATCTCCATGAGATTATTTTACATCAGAGAACCCAACGTATAACACCAACTACACTAACATATAACACCAATTACACTAAATCTAATTAGTTCAACGTATTATTGACATTTTAGCCTGCTGCATCGATACTAAGTAGTTAGTACAACAACGAGGAATGTGGTGTTCCAAATGAAGTAATGGTTACTGATTCAAAGAATTTTTGTACAGCTATAATGAGTTGAATAAATACAATCAAATGGAGGCCACTATGGAAAAATAGAAAGGGCCTCTTATCTACGTATAAGCCTATATGCAGATTGACCAAAACTTTGAGAGAAACGATGTTAATGAAAAACTTGAGGAGAAGCGTAATATTCACTCTCGTTGAAGACGGGCCTTAGATCTTCCTTACACATGAAATCCAAAGGGAATGAAACAAGATGACCCCTCACTGACTCCAGTCTCTCCATCGGCTCCATCTTTTTTATTTCTCCATTCTGATACGAGTCTAACTTCTTTGGGGCTATTCCTAAATCAATTGTTGTGTGTCCAATTTTTTCCTTTAAGGAAACCATGTTTTGTCTCAGTGCAGACCTGTAACGTGAAGAGATCTGTTAATTACACATTTCCAAATGAGCTTTTGTGAGTGTCGGAGAGCATTATTATACCTGGAATTTATAAGATCATTGGGTATGCAAGCAAATACATCCTGGTAGATCGCCGTGTTTGTCTGTTATATGAATCAGACACCCATGATTACTTTACTTGGGAGACAATTATAAATGAATGGCACAGTATATATATGAGAATCGTTTCTCCCACCTTTGCAGTTGCCATCCAGATGTCCTTGTACGTGGAATCAACTATAGGGTCCACTATTTGATTCATCTGATATATAGACACAGAATCAAGTACGTGTGTCATCAACCAAAAATAATCATCACCAATAACCAGTATTGCAATCAATGTGTTATGCATTTCAGACCAAATTGATTGATGGTAACTTGGATGGAAGTTGTGAATGTAAAGAAGAAGAGATAAAAATTGCTAACCCCGCCAGCACTAAGACCAAGGTGTTCAGACCATAAAGAGAGGCGGAGACTCTGAGAAAATTTTCCAGCCTTCCACTGTTTTCCGCCCATATAAGAATCAACCAACTCTTTGTCTTCAATAAGTACCGCAATCTGAAACAAGTTTATCACAAATACATCAGTCATCAGCATTATAAATATGATGTAGCTAATTATTTGAACATGATGCAATGTTAAATGGAAATGATAATCCTCCACAGACTTAAGACTATGATATGATTGATTAAGCTACCCTATTTTGTCTCACTTTTGAAACTTTTAGGATTAAACTGGCCTACAAAGAGCTAGGGACTAAAATAGTGACTTTCTCAAACATAGGGAACCACAACGGCCAATTATCTTTTATTGGAACTTCAAATTGATGTTAATTGAACTGCAACGAACATTTCAAGCTGATACTACACAGTATAATGCAGAGTGGTCCTAGGATGAGGTAATACCTCAGAATCTCTTGATCCAAGTAAACTTCTGTCATTGATGTTAGCTGATCCAATTAGACTTATACAATCATCAATTACCATGACTTTACTGTGCACATAAACCTGCAAAGATAGTAGTAGCACATGAAGAAAAACCAATGATCTGAAAGCCAAACCTTGGGGTACTTCAGATAAACAGATAGGGCAGCTTTAAGGGTGAAAGTTAGTGATGATAAAATACCTGACTAGAGGCCACAGGACCACCATCGAACAGTCTACCATACGATCTTAAACCATAGAAAGAAATGTGATCATGTGTTTTGGGACCAAGAAGATCAAAAAGATTATGCAATATTGAATTCGGTCCTCTGCAAATGGTTCGATACTGCCAATGCATAATGGCTCTCACAGAAGCAGCAGCGCCATCATCAAGACCACCCTGTTAAAAAAAAAATTGAAAAACCACAGAGATATGAGTATTCAAACTCTATGTATGAAAGGAATAAACAGGACCAAAATTTGGAATAGAAAAGGATAAACTTAAACTATTGTTGAACAAAATTTTAGGACTATTTTGGAACATTGTCCAACGGAAATTAACAATGATTTATAACCTGAAAGCCTGGCAGGAGTGGTATGACAATAATAGCTCTGAAACATTTCCCATCATTATATGCTCGCATTATTCGCCGGTACAGTGCTTCTAGCACACGATTTCGTATGATTTCATCCCCTGAAAGACCTGATATGAAAAATTGATTCTGGATACAAGTTTCCCATGAACCAAACATCAGTTAGGATTATAAATCAAGAGCAAGAACTTTTACAATACTCATCTCATACACATCACAATTCCGATTAGAAAAATCACAACTGAAAATATATAGAAGGGTGTGAGAACAGTTATCAATAGTAATGTCAGTAAAGTATCTAAAGCCTAACAGGTAAATCACTCTGATACCATTAGCTGATCACCCAAACCTTTCAACCGTTCGATGCCAAAACACAACACTGATTTTAATGCATACTATGTATCTTCTCCACCCATTTTCATTCACAACAAATCAACAAGCACCCACCTGATTGCACTTCACTGCCATCTAACTTGCAAATACCCCTGCATATAAAACCCCAAACACTGTTTCTGCTGACTATCTTTAGTAAGACTCCTGAATAGTTTGTCAATATTTTTCCACAATACATACTCTAGCTAACAAACATATGAAATAAACTAGTATCCAACCAAATGCCAATGAGATGAAGTGAGTTTAGTATGGATGTTTGATTTTTCATTAATATAAGTCAACACGATAATGGTTGATGATGTTAACATAAGTAGATATAAACAACAAAGGTTCCTATCCTGGTCCTTATGCTACTGAAGACAAGAACTCTACAAGAACAAGTCTGTAAATAAAGTAAGACAACTAACTAGTAATTTATTTCTCTCACTATTCAGAAGGTTATAGATTAAGTTTAATCCACATTTATATATGGCTGAAGAAATTTAATGGAGGAGGAACGACATCCATACTCCATTTGATAAGCAAAATGAAGGGAAATATACGAAATATTCATACTTTCAGGCACAATAATTGTATCCTTCAAAATTGGATGTAGGCACGGAGAACAGATAAGGAAAGTTAATTACTTGACAGTGATGTTCTTGTTTAGTAGAATGATACATATGGTCAATTACCCCCACTCTTCTCCTTTCTTGTGTATAAAGCAGTGGTTGCCGTTACATTTTACCAAACATATCATAGTATGCGTGAATGGGTTCTTCTATCCACCCGCCCTACCAAAGAGAACTTAGCATATGATCCTATTAACAACCTTAGAGATCAATATGTGATTCCACAATTGCGCTTATAAAAAAAATGCGATTCCACAATAAGCCAAGTTCTCAAGCAGTTACCCTAAATGGTTCCAACACCATGCTTTATAGCACGGTATAAAACGTTTCACGCAATATAATGATTTAAAGCATGCTGCTTCCCCAAAGTATTTCCATGCATCGATGAATACAAATTGCCATAAAAAGACAGGAAACCTTATAATATACCTCAATATAGATGAAATGTTCAGCTTTCTCAATAAGAGAGCAATATGCACAATGAATGCTCTCTTCAACCTGGCTTGTTCCAGCAGACCACTGACTGACACTCCTGATTACCTGAAAGTTGGAAGTTTTCAATAATTATAACTATAAGGAACAAAGTACAGCATGAAAAGCAAGGAGACCACCATTATACAGTCATACTAACTACGAAGTAATCATTAGATATAGATAGCACAAGATTATGCCTGTTCTGGACTCAGTGAGCCAAAGGAGCTTGACACTTGTAGCATGTAGTACCTCACATTATTTTTTTCAATTTTCAATAGTAATAGCTAAACATTCAAGTAACTTTCAGAGCTTTGTGCAGAATAAAAGAATAAGAATCAGAAATTACATTTCCGATGAAAAAAATTGAAACATGTAACATCTCTAAACTTAACACAAAATAAATGCTAGACACATTTGCTGTATTCATAAGCACACGAAGAATCAGGGTCAAAACATAGGTTTAAGCTGTCATATTATCACTCCATAAATACTAGCAAATCCATGTACCCATATCATTGCATGAGCCAAAAATTGGATAGAGGGGTAGAGAACCCCATTAAGCATTTGAAATATCATTGGCATTGTACCATACAAGCCTTCATAAGGCTTACTTACTAGAGAGTCCTTGTCGCCCTTACTGGATTAATGCACAAGGTTTTATGACATAAAATGGTTCAAGCAGAAAAATAATAAATCACCAACCATAACCTCACACAATGTTTACCCAGAAAATGTGTGAGACATGGCTGATGTTTAACAAGAATGATTATATTAAGTCTTAGTGCATCAAAACACACCTGACAGCGGCATGAAGCACGAGGACCAACTTGTCCACTATCATCTGCAGACCCAACCTGATCACCCCTCTCTTGTGTTTCCCACCAATCTGAATCCGATGATGCATGACCAGGCTGGGCCACCAGATGAGAAGAGGTTCTCACACTAAGATCTGAGGTGTTCCTGTCATCTACAAAGCCTTTCATTGGCGTATCTAATATTTCTTGATCACTTTTGGACTTTCTAAGGGAAAAGGAAACACGCTTACTAGCGACAGAGTCCAACCCATTTAATGCTGCCCCCCCATTTGACCCAGCCAAACCATCAGATTCTTGAGGTAAAAGCAGAGGGATATCTTGGTTGGAGGACTTGGAGTTAAAGGAATCTTGTCTCTGAATGTCTTTACTGTTGTCATCAATAGTCTTTATTTCAGCCTCCATCTCCGTCTCCTCGCTTTTTGTCATGTAGTGTGGAATAACCATGTGGTGCTGAGGCATAAGCAATGGAATCGCCTCCTCATATGGCGCTTTGTTTCTCTGAATAAAAAGCATATTTATATCAAATTGACAAGCTAATGAATCTCTATGATAAATTAATACATTAATAGTATATCATTAAGTATTGGAAAATGTTCCAATTTAGTCCTAAGTTCCACGTTAAGTGTTCTCTTTAGTCCTCAGTTTGACAAATTGTTCCAATTTAGTCCCTGCAACACCAATGAGGACGTAATTGGACATTTTTTTTCTTCCAAACTTAGATTACACTGGAGCAAAATCAGGACAAACTTTTGGGCTAAATTGGAACAGAACACATAAACTTAATACGAAGTTGGAACAAAATTGTAGCTCATGACTAAATTAGAACAAAACGCATAAACTTAGCAATATTTTGGAACATTTTTCCTTAACCTTTGCATAGTTCCAGCGCTGAACAAAATGCCTAGCTATGTCACGGCAAGGTGGTCCCCAAAGGGCACAATGGACGTCATGCCAAGGCATACGTGGATATTTTTCACGATCCACCTCATCCTTCATCGCATCTTCCCAAGAATTTGGCTCGGATTCTCTGAAAGAGTTAAAATGAACAAACCCCGTCAAGTCGAGCACTGGATTTTGTTACATTCATCAACACATAAGAATTAAGAACTTCCAATCTCACAATTGTGAATCAATAACAAAACTCCATCCCCCAAAAAAGTGCCCACTGTAATAAATTCTGCTGTCCCAATTTAAATGTCTGCTTCCCATTAAACAAAGAAGGGGAAATTGTCAAAAACTACCCTAAAGTTTCGCCCACAAACGAGTTGATGCACAAAGTTTCGTCCACGCTGTGTGGCTACCCTGAGGTTTTGTCCACGACCTTTTTAGTTTTAACGTAATAGGGATGTTCAGAATGATGGTCCGGGCAGTGCTTCCCGGATTGAATAGAAGCGTGGACAAAACTTCACTGCACCCACAAAGCGTGGACAAAACTTCAATGCACCCACAAAAGCGTGGGTAAAACTTCAGTGCACCCACAAAAGCGTGGACAAAACTTCAGTGCACCCACAAAACGTGGACAAAACTTTGTGCATCAACTCGTTTGTGGACGAAACTTTAGGGTAGTTTTTGACAATTTCCCCAACAAAGAAATTGTGATTGGATTACCAATAAACTCCTTTAGATCAGTTGCTACAATAAGTCAGTCTATTACAACAAAGGTACATGGAAGTGCATGTATAAAGGTTGAAGAGTAACCAAATTATCCTTAATAACAACGAACTGTCAACAGGAGATATTATTACCACTCCAGCTTATCCATACTATAATCAGCTTGATGCTGAGCTCAAATGAAATTAGATAGATATTAGCAGTCTTACGTCTTATAAATTCTCAAAGAAGTATCCAGTGACTGAAAAACAATATATTGGCTTGTAGGTTATTAAAAAAAAAAAAAAAAAAAAAAAACATTACCTAGGGTTGTAATAGTCCTTCCCAGGCCATACTTGCGAAGGGCAATCACCAACTTTATGTTCAAACGTGTCATAACGACCAAAGCATAAATCCATTCCTCCAATGAAGCAAATCTGGTTATCAATAATTACGAGTTTTTCATGGTGGGACCTATATGTGACCAGAAATAGATATCAGACACATAAATGTCCAAAATAATGAGAACCTAACTACAAACTTCAACAACGATGTGTAGTCCCCAAGATTTTCTCAGGTGAAGCATACCATAGATAAACTCCACTAGAGAAGTGATCAGGGTAACGCAGTACCCTCACATTCTCATGAATCTTAAGAAGTTTTTTCTTGCTGTACATACTGTTGATTTTTAAGGCCAGAGCAACCTCTTTGTAAAGGAGAATATAAATCTGCACTCAAATGAAACATAATGGTTAAATATCAAACTGCACTTTAAAATTATTTGATAACACAAAATGATATAAATTACAAAAATCAACAATGCCAATATAATCACAGAAATAGATGCATGGCTTAATAATACACAATGAATATAGTAAAAATGATTTCACAACTACAACTTAAGATTGATCCTTCAGAACAAGCTTGTATATATTAGTTATTTGTTCCCTTCAAAGACTACGCAGTGAACTCATGGGACAATTTCCATTTAGCTACCTAGTAAAAATGACATGTAACTGCTTAGCATAGTTTCTCAGGTTACCATGAACAATAGCATGAACCCAAAAGGGGGGTTCATTTGAGGCTTTTGGATTCAATTTGTGGGTTCTATGGACTATAGAGGTGCACCCGATCTAAATTCTAGGTTCAGAGAAAATTCGAGGCTCCCGCCCAGATTGATTAGCCATCTGATTGGAGGCTAGCATTGTGTCACATAACCTTCAACAGCCAACAGCCAGAATTAATTATTGAACTGAGAAAATTGTCAAAAACCATTGACTCTAGCAACTAGAAGACTTCAATATATAAAACCAGCCCATAGACCCATCAGAAAAGACAAATTAAGACTAAAAAACTCTCTGGAATGATTACAGAAGTTGCATAATAATCAAATTTTAATAAATATAATGTAACACCCATTTTTCACTGTATGAAATACACTAGATGCTCTTCAGAATATAATTGTAAAATATTGCTAGTGATGGTACCTGAACCCCTTGCTTAGCTTTAGCTTCCAGCAAAGCATCAAGCCGAGAGGAAGCATGAGTATTAAAAGGGCGTCTCATATATAATTCGGGGCATATCCACCAGCCACAAAGAAATATCTGCATGCAACTCTCGATCATCCAACAAATACTACAAAGTAAAATTCAAGTATTTAATATGGGCAAGAACCAAGAGGGTTGGAGTGGAACAAACCTCTGATTTGGCATTCTCAATAGCCAAAGCAATAGCATCAAAAGTTGCCCTACCATCTACAAACCATTGAGCATGACTACCATCTTCTGTCAAACCCCTTGGTGGAGCAAAAGAGCCAAAACGGTGAGGATGGCACCAGCCCTCTGGAGGTCTCAATCCAGCATCATTAATTGCAGCAACCCAGTCTTTAACTTTGGCACTATTCTTGGTTCTTAATCTAATACTCCGGGTTCCACATGTCACCTTTGGAAAGTTCCCAACCGAGCATTAAACAGTTAGTTTTGTTTACATTTGATCCGATCTCTATCATGTATGAAGAGATAAAATAAGAGTAATAGTGCTAGTGCTAGTTTGACAAAAAATTCAAATACACAGGAAGTCCGACCATGTTTGTTAGGGATGACAACTGTACCATGGGTACCCAACATAACCGTCTCGACGGGCCTCGCAATGGGAAGACCATCCCTTACCCTGCCCCATTAAACAATACTTTTTAAATTATATCTATATACATATATGAACTAGCTTTAGTTTATTCATATCTCAAAAATTACATTTAAAATTTATAGTATCATAAAGAATTGACTTGTGGGAGTTTTAACCCTAGGCCTTAGCTCTCCAGTGAGTCAGGTAAAAGGGCAAAGTGATCCTATAGTACAAATGATGAAAAAGAAATTGCTTAGGAGAGCATGAAGAGCACAGAGAGACATCTGACTTGAACAGTTAGTTTCTGAGCAGATGAACTTGATTCATTCTGAAGGTCTTTACAGATCCTAGTATGTGTTTGTATACGTATGATCGGTTAGACTTATATAAGTGGTGAAGCATTGGCTGGACATTCACATCTGACAACACGAGAACCAATACACAGACAACCCTAAACCAGAAATATATTTCTCCCTCAGTTCCACTTGGCAATCCACCACTATAAAAGTGGATGTTCCATTTCATGTGTCCGGTTTCCTTTTCAATAATAACTAGAGCTAATTTTAAGTGGTATCCTTGAAATTTTTATTTATATCAAGAGCTCATTGGAAAAGTCAGGTACCATAAACTATCCATAATATTTGCAAAAGGAAAACAACAAAACAACTTTGAAACCAAATTAGTAGAATCAATAGGTTATTTATACGGCATGTCACCCAATCACCAGAATATTTAGCAGGTACCTAATAAGAATCATTAGTATACGTGAGCATAGAGAGGTTTCTTAACCGATACAAAAGCTAGATGTTTCAGGACAAAAAGCAACATATAAAGCAGCAGAACCATAGAAAATAAAAGTCAACCGTTCCAATGATGCACACCTTAAAAGAATGGCGTAAAGGATTTGGCTCCCTAATTTCTTTTGCCAATGATACTCGGCCCTCCGCAATTCCATCAGTGGCAGGTAGCATATCAAAAACAATTATATCTAATGGTTTGGTATCAAAAGGATCTCCAAGCAAAGCCAGGAACCCAGGTTTCAATACAGCCCACACCTACACAATCAATTACAAGGAGAATATATTGACGCGGATGAAATAAGCTAATCCAAATCAAGAATACTCATATGATGAGATACCAAAAAACAAAATATAGAATATGCTAAAACTAGTGCTTTGCTTTGTAGTAATACTCAGTTAATACACATCACTGTGGATGCCTAATTTCAAACGAGAGACATTGAATGACAAGCAAAACAGATGGAAGTTACAACATAGATCGTCAACAGCAATATACTAATTCACCGAACAATCTGTTGTCAAACTTACTCCAACCCAAAAGTTTAAGCTTATGGGTGGAGACCCCAGGATATATATCAAGTGGTGATAGGAGTGACATCATTTTAATGTGGTATCTGACACAAGCCAAGAACTACCAAGGGCTTTTGGGCATGCTACTTTCATACTTTCCGAAATCTATCACTGTCATAAGCCTCTGAGCTTCATAAATCAAAGGCTGATAGTGTTAACAGATGACTGAAAACAACAAGCATGTTTGTAATTCACATATATGATAGAAATAACAGCATTTAATCAGAGCACATAACGTGAACCTCCATTTTGCAACAGAAATGCCCACATGCAACGCATCACAAATACAATGGAATGGTACATTCACCTGAAGTTAGTATACCAAGTGAACATAAGCCAAACGTTTAAATATGGAATGCATTACCTTCTGCCAATTATCATTACAACAATCAAACCAAGAGCAGGCACAACACCTTCTGGAATCATCATTCTTTTGGATTTTTGGTAGATGTTTCACCATAAGGAATTCTTCTTTCAGCTTAGGGCCATACTCTGGTGAAAACGACAGCTTAGAAACCTCAAGAAACTTGCAAACCTACAATGTCGAATTTCTATATTAAAAAGTAATCCCATAATGTGGAGTCAGATACAGGGAGAAATATAAACAATTAAAAGAAATAAAACCACAAATAATAAGTTATTAAATGGGTTATCAATCAATAACTGTTAAGACCTACCGTACTTAAACCTATTTTCCTAAAGCGAGCAGATACTGGGGGACACATACAAGTGCCAAATTCCTCAACAATACGAAGACTCCCTTATGTCAGACTGCTGAGCCATACCCAAACCAGTTTTATGTGGCATCAACACCACTACTCTAAGCTGAACTAATGGATCTCATCTCAGTACTATGGAATTGAACTCTAAGACAGTTTGTCGGTTCAGACACATCCAGTTCAACATCACACAACAGTGATTCAAAAGAAAATGGTATCAGTTATTGTAATGATGTGATTCAAAAGAAGGGAACTATCACTGTCTTAAAAGCTGACAAGACGAGCAGCAGACACACCTCTCTGGAGTTAACAATATCCAAATTTCCGAGGAAACGGTTTAGATATTCTTGCATTGCAACCTTTGCCCTATCTGAAATTGAATTTTGCCTCCCGATTGCTGGCTGGATTATGGGAAGGGCAGCACTTGATGGAACATCTCTGAGAAAATGAAAACAAAAATCCATAAAAAAAAAAATTAAAAGAGTCAAGGGAGTAAATAATGGTTTCCATATGAAGGAAAAAATATCACTCGCCTATTTTTAGAACCCTCATCATGATGAAAGCTTTGCAAGGGAACAGTCTCATCATCAACTTCATCATCATCTTGCACAACTGTAGAATGTTCTCCTATTCCCATATTCTGAAGCCATTCCTTAACCTGTGATATAAAGAATCCAATGAAAAGTCCGTCAGAATCCAGTATTTACCCGGATAAGAATACTTGAGAGAAGCTTCCAGTTTCCATAAGCATAGTGAGTAAATTGATGTTAATGTGGACAGACCTGCTCCTGCTTCTCGTGAATTTCTTCAATAAAGGCCCGTTTCTTCAACATAAAATGTAAATAAAATAACTGGGAAGCTTTCTTCGTCAACCGCCATTTGAACTAGTAAAAAGAAACACCATATAATGATGGTAATCAGTACAAAATAACAGAGTAGCCAGAAAAAGAGTAAATGCATCCACCAGAGGGTATTGAATATGAATCCCATGAAACAACAGTGTTAATAAGACCAACCTAACCTAGCCTCAGTAACCCAATATGCATAAATAACTATATGATAGCAATGTAAATCAGCAAACAAATGAAAAAATGATGGCACAAGTGTATGGCAAATTGGGATGCAATTGAGAAAACAAGCAATCTGAGTTCCGTGCAAGTCATTAAACACAAGCAACTGAAAACACTTGCTCATCCATCCAACATAACTAGCAATTACTAATTTTAATCTTTCTTCTGTTTCAAGAAAGAGAAAAGCGAGAGTTGCACAAATGAATCGAAAAGAGAAGGGGCTGTTGGGTGGTTGCCTGTTTGTATCGGAATTGAATGACGTAAGAGAGGAGCATGGGGCTGATGTCGCCGGCGTCGGGGCGGGAGACGGAGACGATGGTGGCCTTGGGGAGCTCGTCGAAAACGCGAGGGGCGTCAGTGAGGCGGGAAGTGGAGGGGAAGGTGAGGAGAGAAGACATCATCGCGGTGGGCATGGACGTGGAGGGCTGGTCGGATTGCATTTTGACGTAGCGGTTAGCGCCTCCGATCAATTGCTGCTCCGAGGCCATGTGAAGAGAAATCGTCAGATTTGATCCGAAAAGCAATAAGGGGATGGAGTAGGAGTAACAGAGAGAGATCGTATTTGAAGGTGATGGATCCAAGTGGTGTACGACAGAGAGAATAATACTGAATCACCCTTCTCCTTCTCCTTCCTCTTCCTCCTCCTCCTCCTCCCCTCACCAGAAATTAATAATATGTCAATTCTCCCCTCGCCACGCTTCTTTCCTCCCTTTTCTCCTCTTTTTATTTTTTATTTTTTTTTATTCGGTTCGCTTCATATACAGGACAGCTTATTTGATCTGTATTTTTTTTCATAATTTGATCTGTATTTTGTCATTATAAATATCTTACCCAATAATTAAACTCTCTTATTTAGTTCCAACTTAATCTTTCTTTTCACACGTGTTCCGGTATTCAAATGCAAAACCTCTTCTTAGTTACAGTATCACTTCAAACCTCTTTTTGATTTACTTAAGATAATTGTTTAGTCAAAGTGAGATTTGAAAACATGTCAGTGCCAAATAAGGACATGTACTCGTTATAAATCATGTGTTTATCAAACAAATTTATCACTTCAACTTCAAACCAATTGGTACATTGTTTGTATGTAGTTTATTCATGTGTTAAGATGAATAAATTCCAAATAATTGACCATTTGGTCCCAGTAACTTAGAAGATGATGGTGAAAATCACGGCACTGAGCTGTGGACATTTTGAAATTTGACATTTCGATACTCGGTCAAATACGAGACATACCATAGAAGAAGCAGAAGCAGAAGCAAAAGTGGTATACAATGCTTACTAGTAAATAAACTTTGACCATTTCTTTCAAGGGCTGAGTTACACTTTGACCATCCTAAATTCAAAAGACCTCCCACATCTCTCTAGAATATGGTTGACCTAAAAGTAGAAACTTTGGCATACACACCAATTGTGTACCTCAAACACTAGTCCAGACCCAGAGATGCAAAAACATCCAGAAATGATACAAACCATGTTCAAATCATTGCAAGGAACAAATGGGACCTCAACCTCCTACAGGTGCAAACAATAAGTTCACAAAAATAACAGTAATCCCCCCATAACTATAAAAAACTAAAGCAGCATCACACCTGGATTAACAAGTTATGCTACAAAATACCTCCTAAGAACAAGTAACATCTTCCATGGATACACAGACAATATAGTGGTTGAGGCAAATCTAGACTATCCCAAAGAAAATACATTTCTTGTTGGCAAAAAGAATGAATAAATGGATACAGTTAGACATCTATGCAATTTCCGAACCTCCCATGGCAGACATTTCCAGGCATCTTTCTCAATGACAGTTCTTCCTTATAAATCCTGGACTTTTTTCTTGCAAAAATGACGATAATTTCAAATCCTTTCTCTGCTGATACTGTCAAAAATAAAAATCCAGGAATCCCCTCAGAGACATCTGAGAAAAACAAAATCCAGACCCATGCACTAGAAATTGTGGTTGTGTATCAAAAAGAACAAATAAATGGATAGAGTTAGACATCGATGCAATTTCTGAACCTCCCATGGCAGACATTTCCAGTCATCTTTCTCAATGACAAGCCTTCCTCATAAATCCTGGACTTTTTATTGCAAAAGTAATAGTAATTTTAAAACCTTTCTTTGCTGATACTGTCAAAAAATAAAAATCCAGGTGTCCTCATGGAGACATCTGAGAAAAACAAATCCAGACCCCTGCACTAGAAAATGTGGTTATGCATTTTAGGTGATTCCATAATCATGGTAGGAAGAAAGAATTAACATTTCTTACCTGGTGACTAAACAAACTTGAAGAAATATTAGTTACATAGAACACTGAAGTAACCTGAGTTCAGGTGCTATACAGTGGCTAAATAAACCTTAACAAACCTTGTATATAGATGCCAATTGACATGGACAAACAGCACACCATTTCACATCAAATCAAAGTATTCAAATGTATTCACCCACAAACAACAAAATGAATTGCAAATAGGGAACAGAGTCCGTTCAGTTTCCAAATGACATCTGTTATGGGCCTTACGGACCGTAACGGAATGGGCTAAAACACACCACAATGGAAGAGAAGTCGCGCGCAGCAAGGGGAAAGGAAGTCGCGCGCGCACATCCCTGCAGAGTCGGCTGATTCTGTTTCCCTTTTTAATTGCTTTCTTAATTTCAGTTATATTAGAATTTGGGAACTTTGGATAATTTGGAATTATTGTTGAATTAGGAATTTGGGTTGTTTAGGAAAGCTCTCTGGTTATATATATACCAGAGGGATTCATGAATAAAGCATTGAGAATTTAGTTTACTACTTTGTTCTCTAAGAGGTATCAGGGTCCCTCTATAATCTGAGCCTGTGGTTCACACACAATAGGGAGAAACAAGAACAAGGCTTCGCTTCAGCGAAACCTTGGATTGGATCTTCAGTCCTACAAAGGTGCCATCACGCGTTCGATCTCACAGGGTCGTAACAACATCTTGTATATACAAATGTATCCAAATGTATTAACAAACCTTGTATATAGATGTCAATTGACATGGATAAACAGCACACCATTTCACATCAAAGTATCCAAATGTATTAACCCACAAACAACAAAATGAATTGCAAATAGGGAACAAAGTCCGTTCAGTTTCTCAAGAAAAGTTGAAATGCTCTTCCTTTATGCCCTCTAACTTTTCCAAATTCAATAAACAAGGCATACACTGATACACAGCATAGCAATTTGCAATATAAACTTAAGAGATATCACAAACTCAGCTAGGCTTACAAATTAATGTGATAGTTTGATCATTTTAACTGAAAGCATTATCTAAAACCAGGCCTACCAAACATCAAAATCGAAAGCTTGCACAGAATGATAATCAATATCAATCTAGATTCCATTTTGTTGAAAAGAATCATGAATAGATGACATAGCATCAATGAGAATATGCCCAATATGTACACAGAACTACTGTAGAACAGTTAACAGAAAGATATGTGATTTCTCTTGCTGTAGAGAAGAACAGTACCGATTCATTCAGCACACAGGCGACCCTTCTCCGGCACTGCACCCCTGACTCCATCCGCCACAATCCGGACGACCCTCCAGAATGCAAAATGCACGCAACCGGAGATCACAATCCAGAATAACACATCGCTGAACCAATCAGGGGAATATTCCCAATCACGCCCTCCAAATCCTTCGTTATTCCAACCCTTTCCACCGCCACCGAAACCGCCGAAGCCATTATCTCCTCCGTCGCCGTCGCCGCCAGAGCCCTCATCTGAGGATCTCTTCTTTGCGCGCCGCTTCCTCTTGACCATCACCCGGTTAGAGCCTCTCTTAGAATTCCGTTTCACCGGGGGTCGACCGGTGGAATTGAAAATCGCAGCGGATATCTGGAGGACGGAGGAAGCGGTGGAGCATTGGTCCACCGGTGAATCTACGAGGGACAGCTGGTTGCTAGAGCCGAATTTCGAATACACTAGGCGTGGATTCGCGGCGGCTGTAACTGGATCGGCGACGAGGGCAAGGTCCACCATGATCGATGAGCTGAGAGCCGAGAGCCGAGAGTGAGAGTTGAGGAATTGGATTGGGATTTGGGAACCAAAAATAGGGGTTTCGTATCCAAAACATGAACAGAGGAAATCCGAGGACAGAGAAGTAAAAGCGACATGCGTTTTGATACAACACGTGTCAACGTTATCAGTAAGTTATCTTATTTAACTGGATAATTTCATCTCAACACTCTTTTTTTTAGAAGAACATGTAATATTATTGCTGAAAAAAAGAGTGTGATGAGTACATAATCGTACTCATCTTACATGATAGAATCCAACTAAATAACAGAAAGTAATAACTGAAAGTAAAAGTTGATCGATGCTTAAGGACGGTTGAAGGGGGATATATGCGGTAGCTTCCAGACGAACCCTGGAAACCGATACAGCATGCTTCTACCATATGACACTGGCCGAGCCAACCGAGTGAGAGAGGAATACTGGTGGACTGTCATCTCCCTCGGTGAGTCAGCGTGCGTTGTCCTCCCTTGACTGATAATGTTAGGGCTCCTGAACGCGGGAATGCTGACACCGGACTGGTAGGGGAGACAGATAACGACTGTCGATGGTACCCTCGCCATCTGTTCTCCAGGAAGGGGTCACAGTCAACCACCTCCTTCCTTGGCCGCCTCAGACTCATTCCTGGAGGCGGGGGTGCTTGAGGCCCCCCGCCGCTGCTACATGTGAACCACCATCCTGCATGAACCCCGACCTGCAGCCCAACCCATCTCCAAGGCCCAGAACCGGCCCAGTAGGGTTCTCTTGCAACACACCTTTGCCCTTACTTCTTCGCCAAGCTAACGTAGCCGCCGACTCCTCCGTCGTCGCCTCCGTATCCGAGGAGACCTCCACCACCAGCACCCGTGCCGCCGTCCCCGGCACCACTCCCATCGAGTCACCCGGATCTGCCTCGACCACCCTTGCCGGACCCGATCCCACTCCCCTTGCACGAGGACGGGGACCGCGCGCCGGCGTCCTAAGAATCCAAGCCGCCGCAGTATGCGACCAACCTCCCCCCAGCAACGACGATCTATCGCTCCTCATGGCCGAGAAACGCACGGGAGAGGACCCGCTGTCCCGCGACGTCAACGGCTCCGGCTCAGACCTTGCCACCTCCGTCTCCCCCGTCTCGATCACCAGAGTCTTCGGGGATAGCCCAGTCACAGCACCCAGCGCCGCCCCCCTCCCGGCCACCATGTGTCCGTCTTCTTCTTGCAGACCGACGGTCTTCAACGCCGTCATCTCCACTGCGTCTACGACGCCCACGCCGATACCACCGTCGAATTCATCCCCCACGACCTCCTCAGGTTCATCATACCATAGAGATGGATCGCCGGAGACACTAGAGAGCCGAGTCGTCGAAGTCGTCATTGTCTCTCAAAATAATCGAACCCTAGATTTAGCAGAGAGAGCAAAAGAGAGGCGGCATCTCAATACTCTAGATTTTCCATATCTTATATAAAATATCCTAAATATTTTTTGTGTTACCTTAGTACTTTAAATTATTATTTATTTATTTAAAATATGTTATATATTTTTTTGTCATCTCAATACCCTAAATTTTTATTAATTCTATTTTAGTACATATCGTTAACTTTATCCTAAATTGTGTTGTTAGTGAAAAGTATTATGGTCATTTTACTTGTTTTGGATGAAAAACAGATGGAAAGTTAACAATGAGTGCTAAAATGGAATTAATGAATTAGGGTACTGAGGCGACACAAAAAAGATTTAGGGTACTATAAATGAATTAAGGAAAGTTTAAAGTACTAAGGTGACACAAAAAAAGATTTAAAGGACTCTAAATGAAATATGAAAGATTTAGAGTACTAAAATGGAATTACCCCTTATTTTTATATCATAATAAAAAAAAATTATTATAGGAAGTAGGATTAGACATAGTTCTGAACATGTTTGAAACGGTGATTCTTGGAACAAAACACAAGATAATTCAGTTAATTAAAGTAGGGGCAAATCCTTATTTGCAATACAACCATATAGAACTACGCAGATTTTGCTAATATTCCTTGGCTCTGCTCGGGTAGAGCTGTGGTGTCTTAGACGCTTGCCGATTCCGCTAAGGAGGCCCTATGGGATGACGAATGACAGATACCCGAGGAGGCATCTAAGAAAAAGAGGAGGGTTGGGACCGAGTTATCTCAAGTCCCTCCATATTGGGGTACAACTCCTCTTTGATGCCACATAGTCCCCCTTGGGACTAATTGCAGATAGCGAGACTTCTTGGCAAACACCTCTTCCATTCTCGTGCCGGTATCTCTAAAGGGGGAGAGTCTTCTAGGGTCCTCTTCTTCTAGGGCGGGTTGGCCTCCCCGCTGGTTGTGCTTGTGGGATGGATCGTCATCTTGACTCGTTTCCCCATAATGGTTGTGGGGGCATGCAAGGGCATTTGGACCTATAGTACTCTCTCTATGTTAGTTAGGAGGTTATGTGTTACTTCGTGGGGGTAACTAGAATTCCTTGTGGATCCACAAGTACAAGAGTAGCTAGACGCGTCACGAGCCCCCGTTCTACGTGTGTGCTGGTACATTAGTTAGGAGGTCCTGGGCCACCGAAGCGAGAGCCAGGGGGTTTCAAAACCTGGTGGGCAGATCAGTGGAGCCGGCTTGGGAGGGAGAGCGAGAAACCTTTTGGACCTAGTTGGGATTGGGTCCGACAAATCCCGACGGATAGATTTTCTGACGTGGGGCATCTCCTCGTCCATGAGAGACAGATCGAAACCCATGGTAAGGGAGGGCAGATGGCTGACCCGCGCACACTTTGTCGTAATTTGACTGAGGCATCTATATGAGAAGTAGAAGGTCGGAAGCCTCTCATATTAGAGACGAGCCCAAACCGGGTAAGGAATTCCCAGGATTCATAGGCAAACGATCTTTTAGAGGGGAGTTGCAACCACCTTCTAGAAACGACCTGAGCGAGAGAAAGGTAGCGTGTTCGGATTGGTGGAGCCTGTGAGATCTTCAAGGGGGAGAGGGGATTGGTCAAAACACCATGGTTCCCCCCGACAAACCATGTCCTTCGCAGCTTGGAAAGAGAAGTAGAATCCCATAATTCCCCATCCAAGGTACTGAACGACGACGATATCATCGCCCAGAGCTCTTCTCCATTTTCTTCTTGAGTGATAGATCACAAAAGGATCTAAATACCAAGATATATGTGTTGGCTTCATATGGTATAGAAGAAAAATTGTAAGTCTTGGGCAACAACATTTTTTTGGTAGAAAAATCAAGAGAATTTTTTGGGAGAGGTTGATGGAGATGCTTATTCTTGTGTGGTGGATGGTTTAAAATCAAGAAGCGAATATTTCTTGACATACAGTCTGCTACGGGTACAAGGAAAAGAGAAAGAGTTCCATTCGGTAATGTCATTGTCTCTCTTGATATTTTGAGGCTTCTTTGAGGATAAGCAGTATCAAAATATTTTGTTAGTTATTGATTTTCTTCTTTAATTCTTGGAGCTAGTTTATCGGTAACAAAAGATTGAATCTGTTCTTTTGTGGATTATCGATCTTGTTTTGAGAGATAAAGAATTAGGTTTGTAATTCTCGGACTATTTCTCGTTTAATACAAGGAGCTTGTTGTTGTCCTGTAAATGTAGGCACATTATGGAACCACGCAAAATCTTGGGTTTTCTGTTTATTTTCTGAACTTTAATTATTGTTCTGTAATTTCCACTTATCAGACATTCACAATTTTTTGCTAGGTCTTGAGATCGGGGGTTGGAAAATCAGGGGAATGGTGTTCGTAAGAAATTGAATCGCGCTGATTCATTTCTACGAATCCATCGATTTTTCAGGGTGAATCTTTTATTCGGTTTCAGTTACTAGATTTACAACAAGGTAGTCACGACGTGGGACCTCTTACTTAACCATAAATCAATTCTGGCTGGTAAAAGGAACCACCAAGCCATAGTGGCCACCCCTACCTTGACCATTGATAACTCGAAGAGGGGTACCATCAAATTCCGCCCCCCGGACGCAAGGGTGACCACCCTTCTTCCGGTATAAAAGAAAAGGAGAATGGACACTCCCATCTTGGAGAAGTAAATCAACGCCCCGAAAAAAATCCAAGGTGAGGTCTACAAAATAGCTTCGCCAAGATCATTTAGTAGGTTGGTTAGCAACGAGTTGTGCTTAGGATGCACACCTTGTCCTGTCATGGTCGGTACACGTCCGGCGCCCTGTTTCCCCCATTTCTCGATGTTCTCCTGGATGCTTGCGGTCACCTCCATTGCGCTATACCAAAAACCACGGTCATTTTCAGGTCGAGTCCACAAATGACTACTTGAAAGGAAGGAAAGCTTTCATTGTCCTGAGGTCCTCCTCCATCTCTACTTCCCTAGGCTAGTTGTGTATTTTCGTTATAGAGTTAGTATCACGAATCCACGGATTCAGACTTTAACTCACCCTTTTCATCTTTTTTCATATGTGTACTTGATCTGTTCAAGACAAAGTTTCCACATTATATGCTCAATTCTTTTTAAATTTTATATACAAATAATTTATTCAATTTTATTAATAATTATAATGATTTTTTAAGATAATCAGATTAATTTGATAAATATTTTTAAAAAATCATTTAAGTTTTATAATAGTAATTTTTCAAAAGTGATTCAATATTTAAGAAAAAAATATATAACCTATCTTTTTAAAACTATTATCTATTTTTAATTATGACCAAAAATTATTATTATTGTCACGCCCCAAATCCGGTATAATGTTCCAAGTTTAGTTTCAATCAAAATATCTCAAGTAAAAAGTTGCATAATAAATCCTTTACACATAAGGTTCGTAACAAATAGACCATAAACGTCTCTAAAGATAAAGCACCCGGACCCACAGAAGCTCCCGAGCCTCGAGTCCTCTACTCATCAAGCAAGCCTGTAACAACAGTAAATAAACAAGGGTTATTTACGATAAGGTACCCTTATGTTTCGTCCACGAACGATAAGGTACCCTAATGAATTTTGTGTCCGATAAGGTACCCTAATGATTCGTCCACGAACGATTTGGTTTAAAATTGGCATATTCCGTTAGTTTTTAACGGAATATTCCTCTAACTTGGACATTTTCAGTTAAGTGGGGTGTGAAATGACGAATTTACCCTTTCTTATTTTAAGCTTATAAATTTGATAGACAAAATTACCATTATACCCTTAATTATATAATACAATAAAAATATAATAAATAAATAAATTTAAAAAATTTAAATTAAAAAATTAAATTATTTAAAATAATAAAAAAATTAAAAAATATTTAAAAATACAAAAAATTAAAAAAATCATTTTTTTTAATAAAATTAATTTTTTTATAAAATAAAAATGATTTTTATATATAAAACTGTTTTTAATAAAAAAATATTTATATATAAAAAAATTAATTATTAAAAAATAAAACTAATTAAATATAAAATCTGATTTAAAAAAAAACTGATTTTTGAAAAAAAAAATCAGTTTTTAAAAAATTTATTTATTTTATTTTGAAAATTAAAATTAATTAGAAAATATAAATTAAGGAAAAATAAAAACTGAGGGTATAATGGTCATTTCACTCTTAAGTCAAAAGTCAACTAAAATGATAAAGGGCAAAATGGTCTTTTCACTTTGGTCTGTTAGTTTTTTAACAGCAGAAAACCAAATCGTTCGTGGACGAATCATTAGGGTACCTTATCGTACACAAAATTCATTAGGGTAGCTTATCGTTCGTGGACGAAACATTAGGGTACCTTATCGTAAATAACCCAATAAACAAATAGGGGTGAGCTTACGCTCAGTAGGGAAAATAAATAACAAGGGCAATCTTTAAGTTTAACAACTGGAAATTCACAATTTCGTTCGAGTCTCAATAATACGAAAACCCAAGAAGATATTCAAATACGAAAATAAATGGGTATTTAACGCATTTGAGAACATAGTAAATAATTATAGAAAGTAAGGGAAACAATACACTTCTTAATATCAATAGAAGATAGAACATTTAGGTGTCACCGTGGCACATGAAGTCACCACACTCCGATCCACAATATTCCTTGTGTCATGTTGGATTTTCCCTCGGCCTAGAGGAGACGCATGACATCACAAAGACGTATAATGTCGAGAATACCGGAAACATCCATATGAGGACGCATTCGTCGGGACTCTCGGAAACGTCTCCAAAAGACCATAGATCATCGGGAACCGAGGTAATGCCCCCGTAGGACGCATATACTCGGGTGAATCAACAAGTAACCATTCCCCGCAGGGTAAACCATCCAATTACCCCGCAGGGTCCAATAATCAATGCCTCGCAGGGTCCAATAAGCAATGCTTCGCAGGGTCCAACAACCAATGCCCTGCATGGTCCAATAATCAATGCCCCGCAGGGTCCAATCCACCGGCTATGATACTACCCCACACCGGTATTCCCTTCGGTGTAGGTACCATACCGGATCACAAGTCATCGACTTAGGTACTACCCCACACCAGCATTCCCCTTGGTGTAGGTACCTTACAGGAACTACCCCACACCGCAGCGTGGGTGCCATACCGGTATAGATCCCAACTTAAAGACTCGCAAGAGAATAACATACTAACCAATCATGGAGCAACCATAGCTTAACAACTCACAATTCCATCAAGCACACCACAAGAAACAATATAACTTTACACTTACCGATATACTTACCAAGCGCACTCCATCAGTCTATCACTCACCCGATCATGTACCGTTTAGCACAATCAATTACACTCAATGTTCATACAATCATTCATCCAAGCATTCGATCCATTAACCATTCAAGCATTTAAGTTCAACATTCAAACATCTAGTTATATTAGACTCTTATCTCATCCAAACTAGGCAACCAAAGCATGTGAGGCAAACACAACCAATCCTAGGGCTCATCTCGGCCTTTCTACCAGTAAAGCAATTCCCAAGTATTGAAAGCGAGTTAAGCTAGTTATTCACATCCTACGCATGCATACTAGACACGTCCGATTATTAGTAATTGAAAGACAATTATTCAAGTTATTCGCATCCTATATGCAATTCTAGGACCTTTCCGATTTTATTAACCTAATAGGCATACTAAGTATTGAATTGCACGAGGAGTTAGTACTTTCCCTACCTTGCGGTCTTCCTCTAATAAAACTTCTCGCTGCTGACGTCCGGGCTAATGTACTCTTCGTCCTCTCACGATTCCAAGTCCCCTTCTCTCTTCGAGCTCGGTCTCACGGTCTTGGACCACAACAATACCAAAATTAGTAACCCAACGGAGTGTTCCTCAACTTAAATTACAGAACAGTCCTCTAAGAACAGAAACAAAGCCAAAGGAATGATCTTGGAATCGAAATGGACTCAAAAAGGAAGGGTTTTGGTTATGGAGCTCAGGCCCGGAATATGGCCCGTCCCGTATCACATTTCGTCCCGGAATCCGATCCGGAACGCGTCACAGACCGTGCCCGAACCAGGCATAGACTGCGTCACAGACCGGCCTGGTATCAGACACGGACCGCGCGACGCACCGGCCCGGAATCAGACACGGACCGTGTGAGGTACCGTGCCGGATTCAAGCCCGTTCCGCGCCGTGTACCGTGCCGGTACCTGGCCCGTTCCGTGCGGCATGCCGTGCCGGCATATGGCCCGTTCCGAGTCCCGTTCCATGCCGAACCAGCACATAACCTTCCCCTTTCTTCCCCAACTCGGAATCCACGAAAATCAGACCAAAAGCTCCATTTCCAACTCCAAACAACTCCAAAATAACCATCAAAAACCTTCAAACCTTAACACCCTCAATGAGTTTCATCAAAACTTCAACCAACACAAACAAAACAACCTAACTTCACTAATTCTTCTCCAAACAACAACCAATAGAGCTATATCTTTAAGTTCAAGCCAAAACCCACAAAACCCAAACTAGAAAGTGGATGGAATGAGAAGTTAAGAGCATCCATACCTTTAGGATGAGTAGGAGATGAAGCTAGCAAGGTTTAGGAGGAGGAATGGTGAAGGGATGAGCCAAAAACCCTTTCTTTTCTCTCTTTCTTCTTGCTCAAGCCAAGTTGCTTCTCCCTTTCTCCCCTTCTAGCAATACTCAGCTACACAATGAGTAGAATGGCTGAATTGTCTCCAACAATTGCCTTAAATGACCTAAAATTCTAAATGACCAAAAGCCCATTTCAAGTTCTATCCATTTAAAGTCTTTAAGGAGGGGTAAAAGGTCATTTAAGCTTATTTTCTTCTCATCCAACCCTCTAATGCCATGTGGCATTGTGGGAGCCACCTTCCTTTCATAAAATTCCAGCAGTCCAATTTTGATCGGCAAAAGTCGATAAGAAGTTCGTGTTTGACCAAAAGTTGGCTGTTACAATTTATAGTCAAACTGAAGGAAATGACCCAACTAAGCTAACCGTGATGACGGCTAAGCTTTTTGGGCATCAGAAAGGTCCCGAATGACTTCTAGAGTCATCGGTTGACTTTTCCGACCAAAAGTCAAACTTGGCTAGAAATCACCGGTTCGACCGGGATCGACCGGAGGTGGTTCTTACAATTATTATTATTATTATTATTATTATTATTATTATTATTATTATTATTATTATTACTATTATTATTATTATTATTATTATTCAAGAATGTTGGTGTAATGTGGTTTTTGTAAACTACAAGGCTAAATTTGTCCGTCTTTCTTTTTTAGCATATAGATAGATTGTTTTATTACTTAGAAATCCAAATTATAGACATAAAACATAAGACTAATAGTAATACTGAAAGAAACTCGAAAGAAAAGGATGAGATTGTTAGTTTTGTGCCATAGGCCAATCTTTTCATGTATGACATTATCATTTATTAATACATTAGCACTTTCATTATCATTTTGTTAAATGTTAATTGCGTGAATAATCGATTCTTTCTAAGATCATCAAGTACGTGACTTGATAATACAACTCTTAGAAGAAAAAGAGTATTATTCCAATGATCCCTGGTCTTACTGATATACTAAGACTAGTATGATGTTGGCTGATGATCACGTTTTACTGATCATTCATATTGGATATGAAGTAAAATCATAGATGTCATTTAAGGAAATGTTATTGGATGACCCACTATGAGAATACTACATAGGAACTGCCATGAGTATTTCTTAGTGCCGTAATATGGCTTAAGTCCTTTGACCTTATAGTCGTCATGGATTTCCACATAGGTGGTTGTGCGTCTTGACGCAGTTCAACGTTGTCTTTAGGGAAAACTATCAATACCTACCCCAAACCATGCCGTTTTAACCGATGTTTACCCTGAAGTTTAAAGTTAACCGATAAATACCCTAAAGTTTCAATATCTAACTCAAAACCCCTTCCGTCAGGTAGGGTTAGTGATTTGTTTGTTAAATAACGAAAATACCCTCAATTATCTTTCAATATTACAACCCTTTCTTTCAAATATTTACGAAAAGGCCATTAGTTATTTACAAAAATGCCATTATGACTAACTTATTAAATTTATATAAAATTATACATTAAAAATAAAATTTATTAATATGATTTAATGAGATCATTTTTGAAATATTACATCTCTGAATTTTTATAATTAAATTTAAGAAATAAAAATTTAAATAATTAAATAAAAAATTGAAATACTGATTTAAATAATGTAAAAACTGAATTTAAAAATTAAAAACAAATTATACAAATAAAAATGTGATTTTTTTAAGATTAAAAAAGGTTAAAAAATGAAAAAATAAATAAAGTTAAAAAAAGGTTTAAGATTAAAATTTAATAAAAATATATTAAAAAGATAATTAAATTTATTATGAAAAAAATCAGATATATATAAGGGCATTTTTGAAAAAATGAACAGTAAACTGACTGGGCTGACTGACGGAAATGGGTCTGAGTTAGATTTTGAAACTTTAGAGTATTTATCAGTTAACATTAAACTTCAGGGTAAACATCAGTCAAATTGGCATGGTTTATGGTAGGTATTGGTAGTTTTTCCTTGTCTTTAATCGGGCAACAATAAAGATTGTTGTTGAATACACAAGTGTCTATGTGGGGAATGTGAGTGACTACTAAGGGATTTGTCACTCATGTAAATATGAGAGATATCGTTTGGGCCCCTTGATAAGTGAGACTGTAGAAATGCATGACCATGCGAATCGATAATGAGTTATCACTTGTAGTCTACTTAAGATCAAGAAACTAACGATCGAGTAAAATAAGGATGACGATCCTATGCCTTATATTTGATTGAGATATCGATGACAAAGGGATTAAGATATTAATGGTAAAAGGTTAAATCAGATTGACAATCTTTATACAAACTTGGGAAGCCATAATGCCTTGCTAGAGGCCAATTATGACATGTGGACGAAACAAGGATTTCGGGCCCACTACCAACGTTGTATGAGCCTATAAGGTCACACACAACAACAAGCCCAAAATCGAGTTGGACTATAGAAGTCAATTAAGTGAATGTAATTATATTATATTTGATATAATATAAATTTATTCATTACTCGTTTTCTAATTACTAACATAATGAAATTATATTAGGTAATTATATGAAGAAGACAAAATGAAATATATATGTATATATATATATATAAGTATTTATTTCAGATTTAAAATTTTGGAATAAAACATATACATATTACATTTATTTATTATTGTTTTAAAATTCAATTAACACCTTTTGAATTTTAAAATTCAAGTGGTTATGTTGAATTCCACTACTCCTTAAACATCTCCACGTATCTGATTTCGTAACCCACTTTGTTTTTCCGAAATCAAATATATTGGTTACATTTTTGAATTTTGAGTGAGTGGGGTGGAGAAACACAGAGAGAAAAGAAAAGAATAGAAAGTGAGAGAAAGAAAGCTTTGATTTTGGTGCTAGCACACAAGAGTTTTGGGAAAGCTTGTTGGTATGGGTATTTGAAGAGGACGGATTCCTTTGAAGACGTCTCGACATCGTCAAACATTCAAGGTGTTATTGGTCCATGTCTCGAACCATGCTCGAAACTACAAGAGGTAATTTCCGTTTAATTTTCGTATGTCAGTTTATTCAGAATTACATGGATCCAAAGATATTTTTTTAAAGATTTTATTAATTCCGCTGCGGTTTTGGCACCCTAGAATCCTTCAGAGACTGAAGTCTTGACCCGTAGGTGTCAGACGCTAACCCTATAAGTATATACCCGGTTATTCCAGGGACAATTTAATGGTGGATATACTCCATGCTGGTGACTACTCAGTTG
Organism: Erodium maritimum; assembly: GCA_963921825.1. Classification (NCBI taxonomy): domain Eukaryota; kingdom Viridiplantae; phylum Streptophyta; class Magnoliopsida; order Geraniales; family Geraniaceae; genus Erodium; species Erodium maritimum. The sequence goes on from OY997591.1 coordinate 48,213,140, forward strand.
TAGCACAAAAGACCATTATCTAACTCGACCTGAAAATGCCATTATGAATGATATGATGCGTTCGAGGGGATAACGGGGATTAAGGGAGAACCCCAGACAATGGGAGAACCAAGATGTCGGTTTTACCCCGACCTTTACAAGGCGGTGTGTGTATTCCCACACACACCTCGGGGGTAGTAGAATCTAATCCAGTGGATGGGGTTGGAGCGCCGAGTTTCCACTAGTTGATGCCGATAGGAACAACCGCTGATTCCATTCTCCCTGACATAGAGTGGTGGTGTCAGGGTCCCGATCCAACAAATGGGGATGATGCACCTCTGCACGGATTCTCCGAAAGACTGGGTGCACCATCTCAGTCGATTCAAAGTAGATAAGCAGTAAACAAACATACTGCGGAGGCGACGCAGGAGGCGCACGAGGTGGCTCTGGTGGTAGAAGAGGCGATGGTTGTGGCGGTTCTAGTGGCAGAAGAGGCGAGGGCAATGGCGGCTCTGGTGGCAGAGATGGAGGTGGCGGCAGCTCTGGTTGGTAAAGGTGGCAGTGGTGACGACAACTGTGTTGCTGTTGTTAGGTCATGATCGATGGTAGGGGAGGGTGACGACTCTAGTAACGATGTTAAGAGCGCCATCGGAGAGGAGACACGCCCACATGGACGGAGAGACGGGACGAAGCCCGGGAGAGACGGGACAGAACTCGATAGACGGGACCAGACACCATCGAGGTAAGTTGCATGACAACGACGACGGGAGCGGGTTGCGGCACCACTATTGGTGCACAAAGGCCGGCTAAAGCTTCTGAAACTAGAGCAATCGATGCTCGCGTTCCTATAAGCGCACCAGGGCCAACTGCCATGGGAGAGAGTATCTTTGTTAATTTTCGAGATTCAACATAATGAAATCTAAGCTTAATTTGTCCGCCTTTTTAAACTGCAAGGTAAATTCATCATGTTACTTAAGAACTAATAGAATTTATCAACTGTGTATTATTTAATGGACAACTCATAACATGACTAGTGTCAAAAAGTCATGGTAGGAGGTGCTTTTTAGCTTTCTCTCCTCCCTACCTGGCTTCCTATCATGGCCTCTCCAATGGTCTGTCATGACTAATAGGAGGAGCCATGGTCTGTAGTTGTTTTTGGAGCAAAATGGTCTTCTCTCGCCTCTAAAATAGCTCCTATCACGGCATCGCGTTGTGGCTGGATCCTGCCACGACCCATAGCCACGCCCCCTTGCAACGACGTCCTGCCACGACGAGTCGTGGCAGCGAGTCATGGCAGAGCCGTGTTAGGCCCTGCCACGACACGCCTGCCACAACCGTTGTGGATGCTCTAAGAGCCCGTGGCCAATTTGTGTGGATAATTTCATGGGGAAAACGATTTATAAAAGGAATACTTTTTGCCATTACCCTTTAGTTTTACAAACTGGAGCTACATATCCAAGTCGAGTGATCGTTATGAACAGCGAAACCACATCTGCCCTCTTTCCTTGAACAACAAAGATATAAAATTGTAAACATTATCTTATCCATCGTCCACAACACATTGCATCCACAAAGGAGCCTCACATTCCAATATGTATCTACAAACGTCAGAAATGTGAGCATTTCATGTTATTCTGTAACTAAAGCATAACAAATTTTCAAGACACCACCAGGGCAAGATTAAGATAAGTATATCCACCTTCTATAACTTGGATTTCGGTTTCCCTGTGCCCCGACCTGCAATGAATTCTTGCATCTTCTTGAATTGCTCCTTGGTCATTCCATTGTAATAGTTATGAGCCCTCTCCTGAAAAATACAAGACTCATGGACATGGAGGATACTGACATGATGACAAATATTATATTACATGATTTTCAAACCATGACGAATACTATTACATTGCTACTGCAATAAGATTAAGCATTTACCTTCTCCAAAGAAAGGGCATGACCAAGGTCCAGCTTCAAGCCATCATTTATCACTGCTTTGTACTTCAAAACCAGATCCTGATTATTTTTTATAATTGCCTGAGCAACTTGTTGGGCTTTTTTCATTAGCTCACCTTCTTCTACAACATGGTTCACCAACCCCCATTTGTCTGCCTGTTCGGCAGTTACAGGTGTGGCTGTTAGCGATACCTCTCGAGCTCTATTGGGCCCTATAATGCGTGAAAGCTTCTGAGACAGACCCCATGAAGGAAATATTCCAAATCTGTATGAACCAATTCACTTCAACATGTTATTGATCAAACATACAAAATATGAATACCCACTCCATTCCGAAACATACTCATAGCTCATAACACTTTACCTTTTAGACATATCAAGGAACAATTTAATTACAATGTATATGCACAATTATCTTGCCCAATATGAATTTGTAAGAACGACAAGAAGAATAGAAACCTGAGGATGCATTTGCATACATAAGAAATGTGGAAACTATTCACCACACAAACAATTGACCTACCCAAGAAATATAGTCATTCCAGCATAACGATTACCTTTCAGGTCAACAACTCATTTTGCTGATACCAAAACCATTATCTACTAGCACAATCAGGATTCGGTCATATAACTTGCGAAAAAAATATATACACATTGCCAACTTTACAACGGGTTTTTTGCATTGAGCACTAGTCAAGTGCAGGAAATTGTTCAAGACAACCAATGGGAGAATTTTTATAGAGACATCATCACAAACCAATAGCTACTCAGTTAAATGCTAGAATAAGGATTACAAAGCAACATCAAATTTGGAATCACAACCATAATTTTATTTCTTTATAGTTCGAGTGTAAGACTTATTTAAGGTTAACATTTATAGTGCCTCCATGATTTAAACACTGATCATCATGCCTAGGATCTGATCACTTGACCATTTAGCCAAGTAGTAGGATCCTAGACTTACAATGACCTTTCTATTCAAGCCTCTGTCATGTACCAACCATGATGCAACCTACATAACATTTACTAGGTAACCAAAAATTCTGGTCAGTCACATTGAAGGCACCAAGTAAATACTTGAAAAACACAGTTGTGAGCTGAATGATTTACAGCTAAATAAAAATAAATCACTCCATTTAAGAGCAATCTCTAAATCATATTAGCTAACATTCCATAATGAATCAAAATCAGAACAAAACCCACAAATCCCAGAGACCATACCTCGCATGGGTATCCATAAATTTAGCACCTTTTGCCGCCACCAACACATCACAAGCGAGCGCGATTTCGAACCCGGCCGTGACCGCAAATCCTCCGATCGCACCGATAATCGGCTTCCGGCAGAGCTCCATCTGCACAACCGGGTCGGACTCGGGGTCCTTGACGTCTCCTTTGAACACGTCCTCGGCGGCGGTGAGGTCAACACCGGAGCAGAAGGACCGGCCCTTTCCGGAGAGAATTATGACCTTGACGGAGTCGTCGCGGTCGAGGGATTTGAAAGCCTGGGCCATGTCCGCCATCATAGATCGGGTCAGCGAGTTGAGCGATTTGGGTCGGTTGATCGTGACGTAGCCAATCCCGTCCGGGTCTCGGGTAACCAGGATGAGGTCTCCGGGTGTGGGTTGACCCATTTTTCTTGTTCGGCGGATCGGCGAGGGAGATTGTTTGGATTTTACTTAGTGGTTTGCAGATTGTTGGAGAAGAACAGAAACGGTGTTCTTATGGGTCTTCGATTTCATTGAAGTGCGTGTACGCCTTATCCAAGACAAGTAATTTTATATGACATGGTTGAGTAATCGTGCTTGTAATTCAACTGCTTTCGTTTATATTCCAAAAGTTGGGTAATTGTGTTTTTCACATTCATGAACCAACTTTTAAAATTACCAATATCTATACTACTGTATGTATCAAATAACATAATTAGTTTTTCTTATTCATTTTGATGATGATCAAAATATCTCCAACGAATTTATAAGATCACGTAACTATGAATCCTCTACCTACCCAATAATGTTAATCATAATTCTTGAATGAATTAAAATCAACTGTGGAGGTCTCGAATTGAATTGTGTCTAAAGATTAGAGAGACTCTAAGGTTATCCACAATAGCGTTGAAACGATGCGTCGTTTGAGCGTTGAATTCGAGGTGATGTTGGAAGAAGGCGTCGGATCTGAGTGGTTGCGTCGAATCTGCGAAAGCGCAGATTCGACGTCGAGGGTCTTGTAGACTCAGCGACCCATCGAATCGACGGATACGGGGTCCATTCGTATCGTGGCCACCGAACCAACGTGTGTCACGTGGCACGAATCTGCGTTAAATACACCCCCAGCTTCGTTTTCAAACCCTACTTCTCTCAACCCGTTTCTTCGACTTCCGATAATCATCGCCGAAATTCCATACCTTCCGACGTCCTCTTCCTAACCTAACGATGCCGCCGACGTTTCTTCCACCCCCTATTTTTCAGGAACGTCGCGAAGGTGTCTCCACGTCAGTTACCCCACCACCGTTTCTCCACCGGCCTTACTTCGTCACTGCCTCCTCTCCTTTTCCTATGTATCTGCCGCCCGAATCACCTCCTATGGCCGATGGGAATCCTCTCCGAGGCTCTTCCTCGGTGTCGGGGTGGAGCTCGAGCCGCCCATACCACCGCCAGCCGGAACCGGGAACTCAAATCCCGTCCATGGTCTTGTACGCACGGATGAACGTCATCCCGCCGCCAATGATACGCATGTACCGAAAATGGAGTCGGCCCGAGGAATCCGCCTTAGTGTGTGCATGGCTCAGACATGCGGGTGAAGGTGCTGACGAATCAGTAATCAAAGATAGCAAGTGAGCCGCCAAAGGGGTTGGAAAGAATAAGCTCGTCATTTGGCAATAAATGATGGCCACCCTTTGACAATAGAGGAAAGAGGACCCGGAGATGGCAGAGGAGCTGAAATTGTGGTTGCAGCTGTGGTAAGAATAGCCATCCCGGGCAATAGCCGAAGGTCGTCATCCCACGATACAAGACGGTCAACCTTTGACAAAACAGGACGGCGGGGAAGGGACGGTGGAGGACATGTAATTCTTTTTGGAGGTGTAATGTGTTGGACAACTTTAAATTGTCTCTTATTGTCGATAATCAAAAATGACGAGTGACGTTGGTTACCTCACGACATTGCTTCAACACACAATAATTTGAAGTAATGACATAAGGAAATCCCAGTCTTTTGCCAATCTTTGATTATGAAATACCGAGAAAATAATTTGAAGTTGTCCGTCATATTACGCCCCCAAACCGATTACTCGAGTCCGGGAAGGTGGTTTGCGATAGGCACTAGTAGTCAGTTTCCACGTGCAATGTGATGACATCAATTTGAACACAGAAATAAATGTATTTTGATCGAATCGGGTCTTCTTTCATTTTGATAAACATATCGATTTGAACATGTTTGTTTATTTTAATTTATACAATAGACTCGGATTAGACCGAATCGGTCTATTCCCATTGTGACACGATTTCAAATAGACCCACGAATAGAGTCTAATTCATTCGTGGGGTCCATTCATTTTCCAAAAATTTAGCCTTAACAGACCGGAATTAGACCGAATCGGTCTAATTCCATTGTGGATAGTCTAAGAGACTAGTCAGTTCTAATTTTCTTTTTTCATGAGTGATCTTTTAATATCCATCATCATCAAGTACGTTTTTTTTCATGGTGAAAGTCAAGGACATCCGTCTAGAGCTAGGAAGGGCCATGGGCATCCGTCAAGAACTAGGTTTAGGGCGTCGCCTCTCCGGTGAACGTTAGGTATGAGTCTTGTCTTTCCCTTTCGTCACCGTATTCCACGCGACGACCACCAGGTGGATTCGGTTACAGAAGGCACTAAAGCTATCCAGACAGTGGATTTGGGATTTGGGATCTAGGGGTGGGATGGTAAGATGGTGTATCGTTTCACAACACCCCAAGTCGGGTTACCCCGGCGAATCAAGGCGACGGGCTGATCGGTCCCATTCAATTCAAGCATCCCAGTAAGTTCCGAAAAGCAGGATCTACCAGGAGACGGTCGAATTATCACCTACACAACTCTTCTCAAGGTTCCTTAGGCAATTTCGATCCTAGAACGATTTTTTGATTTCTTATTTTTATGTTTTCTATTTAAGTTCTTAGTACGTTGGTATTGCCCTATATTGTCTAGGATACAAACTACTTTTGATGAGGGTCCAAGAGAGGCGGAAAACCTACCGAACTCCTGGACATATTCTAGAGAGGATACCTACCATAACCGATTGACATTATTAATCAAATACCTTTGTCTCCTGTTTCAAAAAAAACGCAAATATGAAGAAAAAATATTTTAAAAATAAAATAAGGTTTAATTACATTTTAATACCCTAACAAATACGTGTACTATACATACACACACTAATCTTTAAAAATTACACATACCTACCCTAACCTTTGAGCAAAATAACTACGTTAGTTTTTTTCTTCAAATTTTCGTGATGGAGACGTAAATACCATTTGACAAATCTTTGAAAATTACAGATACCTACCCTAACCTTTTTTTCACTTTTACCTTTTGCGATTCTGGCGACCGAGCTGAGAGAGAGTTGAGATAGAAGAGAGACGATTTTTTTTTTGAAGCATTTTGATGTTAGTGTATAACAAAGTCTGCTGCTGTTTTTGATGCTGTGAAGCCTTAAATGAGCCATAAATGTTATTATATGTTTTTTTTTGTTTTATTGTTATGGGATGTCCTACATACCAAGTTTGAATATGTAACTAGATTATTCGAGATTAACTATGGGGTTCCTTTAGTGATATAGAGGTAGTGTATATGTAGGAGGTAGTACGTGTGAGGTAATATTAATGAGGATGAGTGTCAGATTGTATAGAATGTCATCAAACATAAGACGTAAACATAACCATGTGTTATCCTAGATGTTCCAGTTGACAAACCCTTCTACAAACAACTAGATAGTAATAAGGATATGTGTGAGCTGTTGAAGTGTTATGCTAAGATGATTCCAATTAATATTTTTGTAAGTAGAGGTGTACAACGACTACGAATTATTTCTCCCAAAGGTAAAGTAATGTATTAGAAAGAGGGAATAAAAGTTGAAGCATTTGAGCCTAGTAAAATGTATAATAAAAAAAGGAGGAAGAAATACATGACTTCTAATGAGTTAATAAGAAATATGGCATGACATGAGTTTGATTTGGAGGATGTGGTTATTGTACATAATTTGGGATCTGATTCAGAGACTGAACCAGAACCTATTGATACTGATGTTGACATGTCTGAATGGTTGATGGAGCTTGCATTGGAAGGTTTACCAAAAGATGATGCACGACAAAATCCAGAAGATGAAGAAGTCTGAAAGAGGAAGAATGTGTTGAAGTGCAAGAAGAGGTACCTGTTGAAAAGCATGTTTAAGTGTCTATTGAAGAGCCTTTTGAGGAACTTGTTCAAGAGCAAGAAGAGAAACCTGTTCAACAATTTGTACCCAATGAAGGAACCGTTGGGGGGGGGGGGGGAATGAGTTGGGCATGTATTTATGTTTTAGTAGTGTAGTTGTGTTTAGGCTAATTTCCAAATCCTACGCATCTGAGCATGGAATGTGCTATGATTTCACAAGAAATTAACCTAATAAAATTGGGTTTACGACACGATACCTATCAAGATCATATCTCGGATACATGTGACCCTCATATCTCGGATACATGTGACACTGATGGCAGGGTTGCTTGAGGCTAGGTATTTCCCGAAGGTCGGCTTTCTCGAGGCTGGGATTGTGGCCAATCAGAGTTTTACATGGTCCAGTATTTTGTCCGCTCAGGAATTACTGCAAGGTGGCCTTAGGATAACGATAGGGGATGTCCGAGATACCTTCATCAAGGGTACCCCATGGCTCTTGGGGCCTAACCTGGAGATCACGTCGTCTAATCAAGCCCTGGTTGGGGCTCGAGTTGCGGGGCTCATGGTGCCAGGATGGTTATGTTGGGATGTCACCCGGATGGGTCAAGTGTTCTCTAACGAGGAATAGGATAATATACTTCAAGTTCCTCTTTCGCCACTCAGGACTAAGGACACGTGGTATTGGGCTGCTGAGCGGACTGGGCATTATACTATAAAAATAGGGTATTCTATACTAGCCACGGCGAGACAGACGACGAGGCATCATACGACGCGAGTCACATGGTCTGCCTTGTGGTCGATCCCCGCTCCCCCACGTCTCCTGATATTCTTGTGGCGAGGTCTAACTGACACTCTACAAGTGGCTATCAATCTCAATCGTAAGTTCGTCCCCATTCTAGCTACTTGTGATATTTATGGACGAGCATCGGAGACAGTTGACCACTTTTTCCTCGAATGTGGTTTCGCAAAGACTTGTTGGGGTCAGGCTGGGGACCTTATTCCCCAGGGTATAGGAGGGACTTTTATGCAATGATGGGTGGGGATAGCGGCAGGGAGGCCCCGGGATAAGGTGGTAGCGGTTCGCTCTCAACTGTGGGAAATATGGAAGGCGGGGAATGAGCTTAAATGGCGGGGTACACCCCCGACGACATTACGGGTAATCTCATCGGCGGCAGCCCATCTGTCGGCTTGGAGGGAGGCGAAAGCTGCTTCCCCGAAGCCCAGAACTGTACCGTCTGTCTGGCCGGCTAAGTGGACTCGCCCACCCCCAGGTACCATCGTCATTAATGTGGATGGGGCTGTCTTCCAGGACACGCATCGGTCCGCATGGGGCATTATTGCCTGAGACACCTAGGGCCGGTTCGTCTGATCGCAAATGGTAGTATGGGCCCCGATCATGGTTGAAGCTTGCGCTTTAGCGACGACTTTGAAGAATGCACCGAGTTTTGGATCTAATGTTATCATCCTCTTTGATGCTCAGGTCCTCCTCAACCTAATCTCTCATGGTGATCCTCTAGTTTCGCCCATTGGAACGCTGATTAGAGATATCCGTGGACTTCTTCCTCAACAAGAGGGGACAACCCTTCAATTTGTAAAAAGAACTGCGACTAGGGCTTCCCACTGGCTAGCCAGGAAAGCTCGTTTTATGTTTGTTCTTCAGTGGTCAGGCCCTATGTCTGGTGCACTCCAATGTAATATTAATTCTGATCTATAATAAAGTTGCAACTTTCGCTCAGAAAAATACAAGAACATACACAATTATATCTAAGATATCAATATTTGTCAAACAAGCCATCAATATTTACCTAACAAAACACAATCTTAGTCAAATAACCATCAATATTTATTCAAAAAAACACGGTCCTTTAATAAACCATCTATAGTTGCAACAACACAAACTGTATTGTAGAGAGCTTCTCTCTCATCTCTCTAAAAAAGCCCCTTCGTTTCTTCTTCCTCCTCTTGAAACCCTAGAGCCGCCAGCGGCTTTCCAGGCCATTTTGGCCGTTTGGGAAGCCGCCGGTGACGTCCTCGCCTTCCTCTTCACTTTCTCTAACCGGTTCTGGCATTTTCCGTCCTCGCCTTGTTTTCCTTTTTTCTTGCTTTCCCCCTTCGTTTTCTGGGTTTCGGTGGCCTTTCTCTCCCCTCTCCTCGCCGTACCGTCGCCCCTTTCTTGTTTCCGACTGATTTCGTAGTAGATCTGAACGTGAGAAGCGTAAATCTTCATTTTCGAAGTGTTTGGCTTCAGATCTATAGCGATTTTGGCCGGCAACGTTTTCTACCCTTCTTCCTATGCGGTTTGTCTTCTTTCTCCGGTGACTCTTTGGCTTTGCTTCTTCGACGGTTGTTGTCCCAGATCTGGGTGGGTCGTTTTTCTACCTCTGGGTGGATGACGGGTTTTGGGCTACACTCACCGTCTTCTTTCCTTGTCTGCCTCAGACGTTGACTCCTTGCGGTGGGGTGCTCTGCTTCGGTTCCGGTCTACCTGCCTTTGTTCTCGGGTGATTCTGAGCCTCGTCGGCGTGCGAGGGGTTTTGGTCCAGTGTGTGGCCTTGTGGTGGGGTGGTTCGGAGCTTTGGGTGGACGTTCTTCTCTTCGGGCCGTCAGATCTGTTGGTTGCTGGAGTGGCTTATCTCCTTCCCTTACTAGTTTCGGTAAGAAATGTTCTCCCTCTCTTCATTTTACTCCTTCTCTATCAGATCTGGCCTATTGCTCTAACGAGCTTGAGTTCTCCCCCTTTGGGTCGGCGGTTTGGTGTTGACCACCGTTCGGGATCTCGTTTGAGATTGGAGACTCATCAGATCTGATTTGCCTTCTCCCCTTGCCTTTGTTAATTTAGTTCAACCTTCTATTCTTCTGTCATCTGTTTCATCCCCTCATCCTCATATTTGTGGATGAGGCCCAATAATAGGTGTTGGCCGTTATTGGGTTGGTGCCTAACGGCGTGATGAAGTCCGGTGAGTAGAGGTACAGAAGGCTTGAATTGAACTATAAGGGAGAGGGGTAGATGTCCTGGTATTTCCTTTTAAGGATTCCGGGGAATGGGTTGGTGTATTGTGGAGAAGGTTTGATCTCGGTGAGGGGAGGAGATTTGGAAGAGGTAGGGTCTTTGTGGTTTTTCGTAGGAAGGGTGCTCGGTTCTGTCTTGGCTGACTGCGTCGCTGGCTCTCTCTTGGTTGGTTCGTGGTTTGGTCCGGCCGGTGGTGGTCAGACTCGTTTGAGGAGTGCGGTGTCTTTTGGTCAGCTGTTGCCGGTTCGGGGCGCTTCTGACTTGCGTGGGGATCGATTTTGGGTTCTTCTTAGTTGTTCTGTTTCTGGACTTATTGTTGGATTTAGGTTACTAGACCTTTGTTGTATTAACCCTTGTAGGGTTTTGTTATGTTCTGTTTGGCACTGGTTCAGTTGTAATACCCCTTGTTGGGTAAGTGCCTTGTTTAAGTTTGTTCTTAAATGTAGGTTATTTGAGTTCTTAGACCGGTTTGTAAGGTTGGTTGTAACTGTTGTGAGGTGCTTGAAGCATTCTCTGGTTTGTCTCTTGAGGGGTCTCCCCTTGTCCATGTTTTCGTTTTGAAAACATGGTTTTATAAAACAAAAAACTTGTTGATCAAAAAAAAAAAAACTGTATTGTGCTACACTTTATTTCAATTTGTTTCAAAATAGCTATTCTAGCCTATAAAATTTAAATTTACAAAATAAAGTAAACAGAAAAAATCCAAAGTTTCCATCCATCAATTTTCTTCCTCTTTATTGATTATCAAATTTTATAATCAAAAATGAAAATTTTGGATCTTTTTGTTCTCTTATAAAATTTTAAAGAAAATGAATGTTCAAATTTAAGAGCTACACCCGTAAGAGTTCTCTGCCGCCGCACCCAAGAAGCCATAGTTATGGTCATGGTTATTAACATGGCATATTCCATGGTTATGTTCCTCTCTTCTATACATCTCCTTCCTTGCATCTTTCTTTTGGATCTTGCGAAGGTTTTTTTTGTCAGAGTTTCTTTCGAGCCGCCTCTAGCCACCGCGACGTTGACCTTCTCCCGCCATCAACGAAGCGTCTCCCGACCTTGTTCGGTCCCTTCTCTACAACTCCGGGGGTGTCCGTCTCCAAGGCCGTCGTCCCTGATGCTGTCGTCGCCGTCTCTGATGCTGCCGCCATCTTTAGAGTCGTTCCTAAAGCCGCAACCATTGTCTCTGCAGCCGCCACCGACATGTCCTTCTCCCTGGCCTCCACCACCGCAAACACCTCAACCCCTTTCACGATTATGGATTTGACTAATCGAGAGGGCACCTTTTATTTTCTCTAACTTTGTCTTTGCAGAATCAATGCCTAGTGAGCAGAGAATCAAGAGTTTTTCCAGGAGGGAATCCCGATTCATATATTACCTCCTACTACTGATGCAGTCCTTGACTAGGTTTCGGAGCAGGACTTCCAGTACCATTTTATGATCCTCGTCTTTTCTTCCTGCTTTTATGGCAGCCTATATGGCACCCAATCCAAAACCGTTTGTGACGGTTATATTGCTAAAAAGAATTATGAACTTTTCGTTCTTTGTTTGTTCTTTTCTAGTGGTCAGGGAGCATGTTCTCTGATGTACACCTCTTTCATGTTAATAAAATTTCGTACCTTTTTAGTAAAAAAAAATAAGAGAAAATTTTAAAATAAATTGATGCAAGATACAATATAAAAAAAACAAGTTGAAGACATCTTTTTATCATTGATTCATTATAAAAAAAAAAAAAGGAAAGACTTCAATTTGTAAAGGGCGGAAAGTACAGCGTACCACACTGCGGTATCATTCAAAGTTGATATGTTGCAACATATTGTTGGTACTGGAATTTCAAATAAAAGAGAACCAATAGTCAGAATGTAACTTTTGTGAAAGTCTCATAATTGGAAGATAGTTTGTTTGAATGCATATCCTACATTGCCATACTCATAGATTCTGGTAAGCAAATATCAAGAGCCATCGACAAGTTGTCGAATGTTCTTGGGTGAAATATCACTAGAATCGCCATGTAGCAAACGCTTTGCTATGATCATATTTGCAGCTTCCGAAGGATGATACGGATCCCAAAACACATTCTTCGACCTATTCCAGCATATTCTCGACGGAGGACCACAAGGAATGAGCCCTCCGAAACGCCCCGCAACCGAGCAACAAGCCGAACTCACATCCTCGAAACCTATATATATAATATATAATCATTTGAAACCAATTAAAATTTAGCTTTAGAGACAAGAATTGTATAATACGAACCATATGCGACGTAGTTTTGGAGAATATCTTGGAAAATGTGGTAAATATCCGCATAAACAAAATCCGACATGTTTAGATCATTGCTAAGCTCATGGACAAGTTGTCTCAACTTAGAGTTGAACGATTCGGCCAATTGGTTTGGGAGAGTGACACACCCTTCCCCTCCGGAAGAGCTTGTGTCCCTTAGGTAGGGTATGCACCCTATAGGCCCTATGTTCACCACAACGATCTTCCTAGCTCCCAAATCATATAGCCTCTGCACAACCCACGATACTTTTTTAGGTCAACAAAACAATATATAAAAACTCTATGTTTTCAGAGAATGAAAAAGGAAGGCGCCGAAACCAAAAGGACAACCCGAAAACTCTGGGAACTGAATTATTTTCAGCCAACAGAAAGAACTAACCAAACCAAATACATGAAAAAGAACATTCCTACGAGAGGAATCTCATCAACCCAAAACGGGTGCAAAATGAAGAAAGAGTCAATGTTACTACCGTTAGTTGCAGCTTGTAACGGTCCGTCAAGGTGAGGACAAAGTCCTCCGGAGGAACGAGTGCTTGCTCCGGAGTTGAAAGCAGAGGTACCAAGTAGTTGTTGATGAAGTCATTGGACCCCATTGTTACAGAGAAGAGAGCTTTGTCAAACAGATCTTGTGCTGAAGAAACACCGATCCTTGAAACTATGTCCTGTCTTGTGTTGGCAAAGTTGTCTATCTGCGCATCCAGGTTGATTCGACCGCCCTATCCATAGAGAATTCAAAGTAAGTAACAAAAAATAAGTATATTAATTGAGTTTAGCATAAGCTTACAAAGATATATCCGGTGTGATTAAGAATGCCTCCTCCGCCGGAGGCATAGTTAACGCCTCTCATAACCAAATCTCCGGCGGTGGCGGGATCCAAGTAAGGAGGAGTAAAATCTCTTAAACCAAGCTCTTCACCTGAAATGACTCGTAAACAAAACAATTCATATGATGGTGAATTAAAAAGGAGTAAATTTACATTGTTAATGAACAAGAAATTAAACTTGCCAATGATGTCAACGATGGTTCTTCCATTTGTGTAGCGTCCTGTCGGCCCCCCGAAATCGATCCCGTTGGGGAAGTGGTTGGCATTGGACAGAGTGACTAGGTAGTTGTTGTTTCCGACATCAACCAAGGAATCTCCAAAAACGAAGTTTGCGGGAGGAACATTGTCGGCCAAGCAAGAAAGATGGAGTGTTATAAGTACATAGATTTGGAGAAGCATAGTGTTGAGAACTATCGCTCTGTATATTTACAACAAGCTTGCAAAGGTTTTGGGGTCCTTTTATGCTACAGTTGAGCTCTAAAGGTTCAAAGCTGCAATAAAAGGTGTAGAAATGTAGCCATACTCATCTATCGCCTCTTCTTATGGTTTTCAATTCCTATGCTTTTTTTTTCAAATCAAATAAGATAAAGTAAAGTTATATATAAAGATATAAATTAGACTCGATTAATCAAGTTCGATATATAAATTAGTTTAAACAATTTTCAGATGTCATGAATCAAAATGATTTACACAAGTCGTTTTTTTGCTTACCTAAGAAAAGAACATCTTAACTTTGTCACATACTTTATTGTTTTGAGGTTGAAGCATATATTATTCATGGACGTATTTTGAAATACTCTCGCGCCTCCTGTGTTGGCAACCTCTTCTTGTGAAAACCTTAATCCTTATCTATGGAGTTCTTTGTCATTGTAACAGACAAGACTGCTGTCTTCACCACTGGTCTTGTCCCATCGTCGTCTGCTCTAACGCAGTCCTCGGCACTTGTGTCTCTACATATCCCCTCTTCAGATATGGTGCCCCCATAAAATCGAGGCGTAGAAGGAAAATAAAGCAGACATACATCGCTTTGATTCCTCTTTCCCTCTCCACCACGACTCTCCCACCTTCACCGACCTCTACAATCGTGCTCTTCTCACCAGGATCCTCTGCTCCTCTGAGTAAGCCACGACGAGGTCGTCCATTCAAATCCCAAACTCTTACTTCTTCTACAAGTCACACTAGAATTTTGAAGCCTCAACAGCCAATAGCCCTTGTCGACGGCTCGACAAGTCCGCCCCCTCCTAGGGTGTCCCCTGATATCCAACCACCGTCGGAACTTATCCCAACCAACGTTGCGCCTTCTGTGGAGCCACCCCTCCTGTCGTTCCGTCGCTCCCACTGGTCTGGGACCCCTTCGAGAGAAAGCTCTCATGACTGAATCAAGGAGGGCGGAACTAGAGGCTCTTTGCTAAGCGTTCGGATTCCCAACGCAGATTGCATCCCAGTGATTCCGGAGCTGCTCACTATGCCACCGGGTATAGTCCACCGCCGCAGGGTCTTCAAGGCCAAGGAGGTTGGAATCTCACTGGCGAGGGACGAAGTAGACATTGGAGCTCGTACTCAGTCCTCTGAATCCTAAACCCGATCAATACCGAGAAGGCCAAAGGGGAGGACCAGTATTTCTACCAAGTACTAGCTCAAACCTCCTAGCAGGCAGCATCAAGTCATCTCTTCCGGAAATCCGAAGCTAAACTCGAGCTGAGCGTTCCGAAACCAAGAACGGATACTCCTCACCAGCGAAAACCAAGCGAGGACCCAAAGGGGGAGTCATGTAATGTTACCGAGCACTAGCCAACCCGGACCTAGATAGATCTGACACCACAACAAGCAGAGAAGCGCAACGCCACACCAAAGGCCGCACCTGAACCGAATCAAAAACCCGACATCGGCGAAGACCAAAAATCCGACAAGCAATCACCTCAACCGATGAACCCAGCAGCGGGCTACCTGAAAAGCGAATCTTGAATTCTGCCTGCCCAGATCCGACCCATCTCGCATGTCCCTAACCATGCCCGCCCAAGCCCGACCCGGGTCCAAACAGCACACCCGACCCAGGTCCAACTCGGGTCCAAACATCACACCTAGCCCAAGTCCAACCCGGGTACAAACAACACACCCCACCCGGGTCCAAGCAGCCCAAACTTGAGGTAGCATATCTGAAACCGTGCCGACCTAGGCAAGTCTGAAATCCGGCAAGCGAGCCAAAGGGGGTGAGGAGGACTCCGACGACCACACGACCATCCCCTTGTCTAGTTGTCCGACCAAGCTCCGGAACGCATGGAACCACGGACAACTCCGACAAGACATCCACTAGCAAGAGATTTCGTATGTATCTTTAATAATGTTTTTTTACGGCTTTAAGATTTTGGATTGCATTACACTGTTTAACGATGATTTCGTAATTGAAATAGTCAAGAAGCTATGGAATAAAGTAACGATTTAAACGAAAATTCAAAATTTTGAAAGGTGAATAGTATATTTTGGTACTATGTGCATATAACCTGACTAACCTATTGTGTAGGCTGTTAATAGGGGAAATTTCAATTTAATACCCTGACAAACATTTATTTGCAATATAATACCCCAAGACTGTTTTTTCTTGCAATATAATACCATGATAAACATTTATTTATAATATAATACCCGCGACTGTTTTTTTTACAATATAATACCATGTCAAACATTTATTTTCAGTCTAGTACCTAACCATTACTTTGCTGTTATTTTTTCATCCAAAGAGTGTAAAAAGTCCAAAATACCCCTCACTAACAATCAAATTTTCAAAAGCATACCATTGGATATTCAAACCATACAATTTGCAAAATATCAAAATAATCATTTATTTATCTCCAAATTTTCCATCAAAACCTTTCTTTTTAGATATAAGCTTTTATTTAGAAAAAAAATTAGTTTTTATTTTTTTAAAATTATTAATTATTTTTTAAAATAAAGTTTTATTTTAAAAAATCAGTTTTTATATAATTTTTTATTTATAAATCAGTTATACATATAATATATAAAAGAGTAAGGATCACATGAAACAAAGGAAAAAAAATAAAAAATAAAGGGAGAATTACTGTTTTAAAAAATCAAAGGATATTATTGGTATTTAAGAAGAATTTAGGGTCATGTGTTTCACACATGACCACTTTCCATCCAAAATTGGATAAAAAAAGTAACGGTTAGGTATTAAACTTAAAATAAATGTTTGTTAGGGTATTATATTGTAAAAAAACAATCTCGGGTATTATATTATAAATAAATGTTTGTCAAGGTATTATATTACAAAAAAATAATCTCGAGTATTATATTGCAAATAAATATTTGTCAGGATACTGAAATTTTCCCTTGTTAATATGAATGACTTCACTTGCATGGTTAACTTTATAGGATGAACAATCCAGCTCTTCAAACAGAAAGTAATGATAAGTGCAGTACATATTGTTTAGAAGGAAATATAAGAAGTCACACACGAATTGATTTTGGTCAACATGATCACCCGACGTTATGGTGATTTGAAGCAATGAAGAGTATGGTTTAGTAGTCATAGAGATAAGTTAGATATCTAGGAGATGGGCAAGAACTGACTGTTATTATAAGCAAAAGTGGGGATAGAAAAATGAAAAGTCACGACGACCCACTAACAGGAATGACATTTATAGTAAGTCAATTTATTAGTGGTAAATTTATCTCTGTCTTTGCATGGAAAGGGCAAGAGAGACCATCTTCACAAAAAAACTAGGTTTAGCCACATTTAGGACTGAACCCTTGTGCGCAAAAATACTAGGTTGAAACTGCACTTCATTACCACCCTCACATGCTCTTACATACTCATTATAGCTCCTCACTCACAAGTCAAGACCCCATCCCTTTCCATCATTTTTCTCTTTCAAAATGAGACACGAACAACCAAAACAACACCGTGAATGGTATTAATTTCCGAATAGACACTTTTATAATTTCAACCATAAGTTGAATATTTGAACAATTTTAGTTACTTATAGTATATATGAACGTAACTGTGTGGAAAAGTTGTGTATTGAGTTTTGACATCCCAACAATCAAGGATCAAGCCTTTATGTATGAAGTCTTGAGTTCAACTCAGTCTAGACTAATACCTGCATTTATCGTAGATTTATGTGCACCTGTTGTGTCTTCTGGAGTCTGTATATGTGTGACTTGTGTTGGAAAAAATGGCTTTAAAGCCTTTGGCTTCTTTTGAAGAAGTCCACATCGGAAACAACGAGGAAGTTTGGTGAGTTAATAACCTCAACTTCCCTTGTCCCTGTTCAGATGACTTATCTGGGCCTATACTGGTTGGGTCGGACCCGGCCTCACGCGCACCGGCGCCGCCGTCCGGGACGGGACGGGACGGGTGGAGTGTAAGAACCTCCCCCGGTCAAGCCCGACGGAAATCGGAAGAGTTGATTTTCGCCGAAAAAGTCAACCGACGACTCCGAGAGTCATTCGGGACCTATCCGGTACCCAAAAAGCTTAGCCGTCGTTACGGTTAGCTTAGTTGGGTCATTTCCTTTCAAGTAAGTGTTTTTACGAAAAAAGTCAATTTCGGGTCAAACGGGGTCGAAATAGGGTTTTATCGAATTAATTAAATTGGGCTGAGATATTTGGGAGTAGAGATGGACCCACATAGACACTTGGCATTAACTTGGTGGAAGAGAGAAAAGAAAAGTGAAAAAGACACGCTTGACCTTACTTTTTCCCAAAACGGTGAGATAAGGAGAAATGAGCTTTTGGAACTTTCCTCTTTAGGTTAAAGGCCACATGTGACACCAAAATTCAGCATTCTTCTTCACTTGGCTGAATTTTTGAGAGAGAAAAGAGAGTGAGCCTCTATTGTTGAAGAAGAAAGAGAAGAAGAAGAAAATCATTTCCCTTTGATTCCACCATCAAAACTCCTCAATTTTTCTATATTCCTCTTCATCTCTTCATTTCCTACGGTAAGAACCCATTTCTTTTCACTTTTGAAGAACTTAAGATGGTGAGTCTTGTTGGATTTAGATGAAATTAGATTGAGTCTTGTTGGAAATGATCAAACCTTGGTAGAATCAAGTAGTAATGGAAGAAAATGGGTGAAAGTAGAAGAATTTGGTGAAACCCTAACTTTTGGAATTGGGGGAAATGTGAAATTGGAGCAAATTGGTGATGTTTTTGTTAGAACTTGATGGATTAAGGACCTAGAACTCGTTTAGGACGTTTTGGGAGGAAGTTGGAATTTTCCGGCGACCGGAGGCTCGCCGGAGCTCAGGCCAGTCGCTAGAGGACCGACCACGGTGCCTCGGGACCCGTGCCTCGGGATTCGAGCAGAGACCGGCCCTTGGTGGATCCGGTCCAGCACACCCACGGCCAAGTGGGGCCCACTTGGCCGGGTGCCGTTGTACGTATCGCTCGGTTAATTTACTATTTCTTCCAAATCATCGTCCCGTAACCGTTTTAATTAATTAGGCGTCTTGTCGGGGGCTAATTTGGGTGTTGTCCGTTTTAATCAACGTTGGACTTGTATTAAGTATTATGTTACTTGTTATCCTAGACCGTGGGCTTGATCGTGGAGAAGGAGGTCGTTGACGGTTCGTGCTTGGTGGAGTTGGATCGCGGTTGAGGTAGGGAAAAGTAGTGAATACCGGTTAAAATGCGGAAAGTTACTATAATCGCATATAGGATATGAGTAACCGGAATAATTGTAGAAATGCATGTAGGATGTGCATAACTAGCCTAGTCGTTTAAAATGTGGAATCACCTGCGGGCCATGTCGTGCCCGTAGGTTTGGGACTTGTCGTGCTGTAGAATTGCATGTGGGCCATGTCGTGCCCGTAGGATTGTGTGATGATTGTGCTTTACCTGTGTGTATGTATTGGCTGAACTATTGCCTTGTGACATGTTTGAGGTGTTGTATGTGTGTTTTCCGGGACGATATCTAGGCCGATGATGTGTGTTCTGATACGATATGTTGAGCATTGCCTCTTGACGAGTGCTTGTTTGGAATGATCGTTTGTTGTCATGCTTGAGGCATTGATTGTGCTAGTTACTGAGTAATTTAGGATTTGATGGATATAATTGATTGAGTATTGAGTTAATGTGGGGACATTGATTAAGTGACTTATGAATTGATGTGATTGGTGGTACGGGAGTAAGGATTGGCGGTAAGTGTGGTATTATTGGTTGAACGATATTTTGATGATCGGTCATGATTGTGTATTACCTCTTATTGAGTGTTGTTATGGTAATGTTTGACTCGTTGTATGTTCAAGGTGCGCCTGCCTTCCAACTAGGTGTCGGTAAAATGTGCTATTCTTCCATGATTAGGTGCGCCTGCCTTCCGACTAGGTGTCGGTAAAATGTGCTATTATTCCGTGATTAGGTGCGTCTGCCTTCCGACTAGGTGTCGGTAAAATGTGCTATTGTCCGTGATAAGGTGTGCCTGCCTTCCGACTAGGTGTCGGTAAAATGTTCTATTTTCCGTGATAAGGTGCGCCTGCCTTCCGACTAGGTGTCGGTAAAATGTGCTATGGTTTCGTGATAAGGTGCGTCTGCCTTCCGACTAGGTGTTGGTAAAATGTGCTATTGTCCGTGATAAGGTGCGCCTGCCTTCCGACTAGGTGTCAGTAAAATGTGCTATGGTTTCGTGATAAGGTGCGCCTTCCTTCCGACTAGGTGTCGGTAAAATGTGCTATGGTTTCGTGATAAGGTGCGCCTGCCTTACGACTAGGTGTCGGTAAAATGTGCTATAGCGGTGTGCTCCTTATAGTCGTGTCCTCCCTATAGCGCGGTGTGATCCGGCGTATTATGGGAGACTTACTGTGTGTGTATTGCTAATGATTTACTGCGTGGTTGCTATTGTTTTACTGTGTGTATTTACTCGGTGATTCTTTTGAGATATGGTTTGAGTGTGAATATTGAGCAATCGATAATTGTCGAGCAGGGTTGATTTCACACGTTAAGTGTGCTGATTGGGTAAGGGGTGTGATCAAATGATGTTGTGGTTATGTGAGGTTGGTTATGATTGTGATTGTGATTACATGTTCTCCTGTTGATTTCGTTAGTAGTTATTGTTTTACTAGTATGCCATATTTGGACGGGTATCCGTGGTGGTGAGTGACTTGCTCATCCCCTTTACTACTTTTTCCTACTGAGCGAAACGCTCATCCCCTTCACTACTGTTTCTACAGGTTTTGATCGTGAGTTGGTTTAAAGGACATCTCGGAGCTTGGGAGCTTAGCGAGAGTCCTAGGTCTAGAGACCTATTCCCTTATGTACCAAATTTCTTTTTATTTTGGATTTCGAGCATTAACTCTTGTTATCAGAATTACTAGCTTTAAACTATTTTTGGAGTTTTATTTGTTTAAAATTGCATTTATTATTATTATTATTTTTAGTTCACGTCTCGAGTCCGGTCAAAATCGGATTTGGGGCGTGACATGGGGCCCCTGTGGGGCGGGCTAAAACACGTTAAACCTTATTTTTTGGAAAATGATTTATCTGATTTCCTTTAATGTTTTTTCAAACCATTTTGAATAAAATGTAACGTTTTTCTCGTTTTGATTCTGAATTAAATCGTGGGTTAATTCTTCAAACGGAAAATCTGACTAATTGGTTTAATTCTCGTAACATAAAATCATATTTTAATGTGTTTGTGGTTTTACGCTTATACCCCTCCCTTGTCCTGCCTATAAATAGCTGGTTTTGTTCCCTTTGTTAGACACGATTTCAACACAAGACCAGAGTCAATTTATACACGATTTTACCTTCTTGCTATTTCACTTTCCTACACCATTGTTCTGGTCGCTGTTCTGCTGAGTCCACATCCAGTAGAGCGAGTGGGCGCGCTGCTGGGTAGAGCTGTGTACCTTGGGGAGAAACCGCTGTTGATCGCCACCTCGGTCAAGCCGGACAAATTGCTTTCAAGTCAGTGGCCAATCGCCACACCACAACTAGTTCTGCGCGTCATCTCGGTTGGTCTTTTCCGATTACTGTTTGTTCGTTTGTTTTGTTTTGTTCAGCTAGATTTCTTACCGTTCTGCATATATACATTCCAACAACTTGTGTGTCCAACTATTTATACGTATATATCCTTGTAGCTATATAATATAAATGAAGTAATAAGCTTGGATAAAAACTCTTATTAAATTAATCCAGAACCCAAACACACACAAGCAAGAAAATATGGAGCATTTCACAGTCTCATTCTCAGACATTATACATATCTTATGTCTAGCTATTACAATGTGTTACATTTCCTTCTTATAACACCTTGATCGCTGGTTAAAACACCGGTGAGAGAAAGTTTGACGAAAGCAGAAGAAAAGACACGAAAAAATTCTCCTTGATCAGTAGAGAAATGTTGGACAATGGGAGCTGTTCGAGGGTCTGATACAATCTCAGAATCGATATCCAGGACTCCACGACCTTGCTTTGCATTAGTATAGTAGTGATTGTCGAATGTAAGCGTGGTAAGGTCGTTTAGGACAAAGCTTGAGTTCCCAATATCAATCACAGAGTTGGAGTTGGAATTGGAGGGACATGTCAACCTTAAAAATGCCACAAAACTAGGTTCCATTCCTTTGATCTGATCTCCTTGAGCTTTGTATAGGCGGGGCATGATATTTAAACAGTGTGTAACTCCTATAGTGTGTGAACCTGCACAAATGACAAAGCACTTAATAACTTGGCGGATATATATTAATGGGTTTATTGGGCCAATTATATGAGCTCAAAAGCTTGAGCCCAAATTTTGGACCACACAAATTTACTCTCGAAGAGGGACAATTCAATGGTGAGAGAGGAGGTCCAATTATGGGATGTGATGGGAATGACTAATGGGCTTGAAATCAAGAGAAATTGAGTGTGAAATTAAGAAGGAATATGTTTGGCCCATACATTAGGTCCAAATTCTTTCGATTCGGATTTATTAAATCCTTGATTTATAAAAACAAGACACTAAACTGAATCACTTCATTTGGTCGTTCCTTTCATTTAAAGCATCTACAATAATACGACTCGTGCATGCAACGCATGATCCACGACTTTAGTTTAGTAAATTGGAACCACGAGTTGCACGTTGTGATGTGCGACTTAAGTTGTTTCGACTCGCTAAATCATGTGTCGGAATTGGGATTCACGACTCACAAGCGTGGGTCGTGGGCCACGACTCATAGGTCGGACGCCAACTAATGGATGTATGCCACGTGGCGCCTCAGTGGGAAAAAATGACGGTTGACCCAACGGTCATAAATAAATATTTTTTTTAAAACATACATAAAATCAAATTTTAACTTTAAATAATCCAAATTTCTCCATCTATAAATACTCTCATCCCATTCATCAAACTACCAATATTTTTCTCTACTTTCTCTCTCAAAACCACAAATTTCTCTTATAAGTTTCGATCAAAAATGTCCGACGAAGAGTCTCGAGCTATGGAGGAGTTGGAAGCCAACATTCCTACAATGGAGGAACAAATCCAGCAAAGGGCTGAGAGAGCGATAGAGAGAGAAAAGACAAGAATCGACGCAATGAGGCGAAGGATCGAAAGTGAGGAACCTTACCGACGACAGATTAACACATGTCGCCTCGAAGCCCACGACTGACTGATGCATGATTATTTTGTCGAGAACCCCACGTATGAGCCGATATGTTTAGGCGTCGATTCTGTATCTTCCGACCACTTTTTCAACGGGTGATAGACAAGGTAGCGGAGCATGACGATTACTTCGTTCGGAAGCGGGACGCTGCCGGGCGCTTGAGGTTATCAACACACCAAAAATATACCGTCGCGATACGAATACTAGCGTATGGATGCTCGACCGATTTATTGGACTAATTCCTAGAAGTTGGTGTGAGTACCATACTCAAATTTTTACGTCGATTTTGCAAGGCCGTTGTTGAGGTTTTCATGAATGAGTACAAACGTCAACCAATAGTGGAGTACTTGACCCGGTGACTCGTGTTGTTACATCTAGGTTGACCATTTTTGTGTCAAGAAAGATGTTATTCAAGATGTCGATCAGCAAAGATAGAAATGATGTCTGATCAAATGTCATCGGACATCCTACGCATGTCCAATGTTGAAGATTTTTTTTCCTAAAATTGAAGATACTTCTGCGATAGAGTTCTATTCGTTTTAGGAAGTATTCTTGCGCAAGGAAACTTGGAGACTCAGCTTGATCGTGACTCTAAGGATTAAGGAAACCCTAGGAGACACAATTACAAGTTGCAGGAGCTATATAATGCGAAGTATGATTCAGAGCTCCCCCCGATCATTATTGTCATATTGACTGTTTTTCGTTGTTCTTTATCAATGGTTGCGTAGCTCCTAAGCGTGTTGGACTAACGCATTGGGAAGCTAAATATGTTGAACAATGAAGAACGTGCTTGTACTCAAACACTATTCGTAACTAAATGAGTGATTGGGTTGTTTTTTCATGATTAAAGATTCACGAAAAACCTCTACAGAACAAGGCTAATCCGAGACTGAAGGGTTCGAAGAGTGGAATCAAGAGAGGATCTCAAATTCAGAAGAGTCCCTGAGATAAGTTTGCACTTGTAATATTAACATAAGGTTTCATCTAGGATGATCTGAAACTTGTATGTTCTGATTGATTACATATAGTGAAACCTTTCTATTAGTAGAGTGCCCCTAGATGTAGGTGATGATGCACCGAACTAGCTAACAAACTTGTGTGTCATTATTGTTCTTGTTTGTTATTATTTGTGTCTCCATACTGTTCTAAAGCAAGGTGTATGTCAACAAGTCTGAACATTGTGTAAGACATCTTGCTATTGCTCCTAATTAGAACTTTAACTCGAATCGGGATACAAGAGAAGGTTCCCCGACATGATTGAAAGTTTTGACTGCATGCATTCGTGGTGGAAGAATTTACCTATCACATTGCAAGGAGCTTTTGGCCGGGGAGATCACCATGGGCATCTAACCGTTATGTTGGAACTTGTAGCGTCCCGTGATTTGTGGATTTGACATTCATTTTTCGGGATGACTTGCTCGAACAATGACATCAACGTCCTCAACGCCGACCACTTATTCAACAACGCTTTTGAAGGCCTTGACTATGACTTGGAGTACGAGATCAACGGGCATCGATAAGACCGGCCTTATTATTTAGTTGACTATACTAACCCATCATGGAGTCGGTTCATAAAGTTGATTCGCCATCCCACTACACACAAACACAAATTGTTTGATAAAGTCCAAGAAGGTTGTCGGAAAGATATTGAACGGACTTTTAGAGTCCTCGAAGAACGATGTCACATAATTTTGCTGCCTCCTCGAGTTTGGAGCAGGAAAACTTTGGTTGACATCATGCACACTTGTATCATTGTACACAACATGATTGTAGAGGATGAACGCGACCGATACGAAATAGGAGATGAAGGCTTGTATTACGACGCCCCTCTGGAAATACCAGATTATACACCACCTGAACGATAGCACCAGGGTGGGCCATTGTCCTACCAACAACGCTTGACCGCTTGACTCAAGGTGACAAATGACATCACCCATTGACAACTCTAAGAGGACCTTGTTAAGAACATACGGGGTTATTTTGAAGCGTATTACCAATCAAACGACAAGTGACAAAGCTTTTTTTCTCTGTAAGAATTGTCTTGTCAATGTGTTTTGGGTTGTATTATTTGGGGATGAATAAAATTAGAAGTTTCAATTCATTTAGTTATTTAAATATATTATTAATTAATTTCAAATTTCTTTAGTATTTACAGTTTTAAATCAGAATTTAATAAATTCGGCAAAACATTAATTCAGCATCCACTCAAAACTATGAGCCCCTTAATAAGTCTTACCACCGTGGACCATAGTTTAAATTAAGGGGTTCAAACTCACAATTCTGCACAATCAGCATATAAACCCTGAACCTTAAGTCTCACCACTGTACATGCTCTTAGTCCTCAATCTCATGGAAGGATTTGCCCGGGTTATATGAACAGGGTCAGGACAACAGGTAAATGTTCAGAAGTCCTCCCATTCATTTATTCCTAACACTAATGTGCTTCTCTAAGATCGTATTGTGAGTGCTCTTGGAATGAATAGAGTCAAGGATGTGGGTTCTTATTTAGGGTTACCATCGGTTATTGTGAGGAAATGTAGGGATTTCAAGTTTATCAAGGAGAAGATTCAGAAGCGACTAAGTAGTTGGGACGAACTTTTACTGAGCAAAGCCGAGAAGGAGGTCCTTTTAAAATGGATAATTCAGGACCTTCCGACATATACTATAAATATTCATCTCCTACTTGTTACTTTAGTTTGTTAGATTAGGGTTTTGGTGAATATTTTCTGGTGGACTCACGACCAGAAATCTGACAAAGGAATAAGGTTGAAAAAGTGGGAGTTGTGTGACCATAAACTAAAGAGAGGATTAAACTTTAAGCACCTCTACAATTTTAATTTAGCTCTCCTTGGGAAGAAAGGATAAAGACTAATGCAGTATCCGGAGAGTATGGTGGCGAGAGTTTTAAAGGCCATGTACTTCCCCATTTCACATTTCCTTCATACGAACGTCCTAAGGACGGTGAGCCCGATTTGGAAGGGCATGATGGCGGCACAAGATTTAGTCCGAATGGGTTTTTGTAGGAGAATTGGTTCCGAAGAAGAGACTATGGTGGCGGGGGAACCGTGGGTTCAGACGGGGTCGGGAACCCTTACAGATGTCTCGGAAAGAGTTGGGTATTGAAGGGTGAGCAGTTTGATGCGGCGGACTAACAGGGAATGGATTGGCGAGTTAGTGACTAGTTTGTTCTCGACGAGGGACGCTGTTCCTATCCAGCAGGTACCTTTATGTTCTAGTCAGGAACAAAACATTGTGGTTTTGGAAAGGTACTCGGGATGGCAACTATTCAATACGAGTGGTTTACAAAGAGATTCAGAAGTTGAATGGGAGGTAGAGGCCATAGGACTGGGAGGATCTCTGGAGTTCGTTTAGTCGATAAAAGCCCCTTTAAAGTTAACCTTTTACTGTGGAGGGGGGCTTCGGGCCTCTTCCCTACCTCTTTTAATCTTAGGGTCCGGTTCGTTAATATACTTGCGGAGTGCATAGTAATTGGAGAAGTTGATAGTGATGTCCATGTCCTGGTTCAATGTCAGCTGACAAAGGAAGTTTGGGGTCGGGTCTCGAGACCCCTCGGAGCCTGATGGGTGAGTGAAAGTCTGGTTAGAGGCCTGTAGATTGGCTTATAGTAGAGAGGTGAGGGAGGTGGTGGGAAATCTGTGCTGGGAGCTGTGGAGGACGAGAAACACCCGAGTTTGGTGTGGTAAGGCTTCATCGAGGGAGGCGATCGTTAGGGCGGGTCGGGCCCTCTTGGAGGAATGGCGGAGGGCTCATGTCCTGGGTACCATGAGGTCGGAGGTTGGAACAACGTCTCAGAGAGTGTGGAATAGACTACTTATGGGTCGTCTCATGATTAATACGGATGGAGCCATAGTAGAGTCTCAAGGGGGAGGGGCGATATGCTCAGTAGGGACGATCTGGGAAAGGTTAGCGAGTCAGGTGTGTAACATCTCATCCATTTGGAAACCAGAGTTGATGGAGGCATTTATGGTGAAGGCTATTTTGGGATGGGAGGTCCTCAACAATTGGGAGAATTGGGATGTTGAATCGGACTGATTGGGGATTGTGCTCTCCATTCCATCCTCTGAGAGGTTGTTGTCACCATTCGGGTTATAGTTGAGGACTGTAAAAAGCTAATTCAAGGTCTACAAGGGTCACGCGTTAGCATGTCCGACATGAGGCCAATTGGGTAGCACATGAACTAGTTAGAAAGGCTCACTTTTGGATGAGTATTATTTGTAATTTTGATTGTTTCTTTCTAAAAATATCATATCACTTCGAGTCATTGATTTTGATCCCACTCTTATCCGAGTCACTCTAAATAAATGTAAAAACAATTCGATCCGATTTGATTTTGTCGGTTTTTGATAAATTCAGTTGTTTTTGTCCACTCTTAGGTGGGTATAGGCGCTCGACCCGACTGAAGATCTTAAATCTATGACTTGATCTTATCTCCGTCCTCGAAACATTTAGTCGGAATGGAATCTTAATCATTTTTCTCATGCTTAGTTGAAATTGATATTTACTAGTATATGTAACTCACTCTCTCTATTTTTCTGAGGTGCGGTCATGTTCCTAAACGCAATTATTGCATGCGTTTAACTCTCTATATATATATGCATGAAATTAGATGGTCATATGTAACTTGATGCATACCCAAAATGGCGACCGCTTCTTGAGTGGTCATCCCAAGTGACGCAAAGCCGCGAAGCATGGCATCAACTTTGACATTTGCCGGAGGCAGCAAAGCGTCTGCCAATCCACTGCTTGGCGCCACCGTACAATCCCTTCGGCCCAGCGGAACGCTGATCCGAGGTCCGCCAGACGCTGCCACCGCCTCCCGCGCTGCCAGGACCAGAATGTCCGCGCACGAGACCTGCCGGGGACACTCTGCTTCCACTATTGACTTCACCACATCAATCGTCTCCCTCTTTCGAATCCCGAAGTTCTTGCCCGATTCCATCTCACTATGATCAAGAAGGATCGAAGCATCGCAACCCTACCATCAAAATATCAACCCATTTTGTAATGTATGAAAAAAATTGATGATCTAAGTACATGAACAATTGCACGAAAAGAAGTTTTCTTAACAACAGGGGAATTAGGTTTTGACCTTCTTCATTTTCTGTGTTTCATGGTAGAAAAGTCAGGAGTTTTAGACCTAGTTTACTTCTTAGTTGTTTCGTTCTTTGTTGGACCTGTCTTGAGCCTGTGTTATCTAGACAGTGCTCTGGTTTGTATCTTCCGCTTTGATTCGCGTAAAGTCGGTTGTTTAGTTCGATCCGTATGAGATATGTGGTTTAAGTTGAGACTGAGACGTGCTCAGTGATAACTAAATTATTTGTACTCTTTTTTCTCTTCAAAAGAGTTTTAATCTAAATTTATTTTGCCAATATAAAAACAATAAAAGAACTAAAACGGAGCAACTCGTAGTGTAAGTGAAAATGTAGTGGACAAATTTAGGAGGTACCTGAACTTGGCAATCATGGAACATAAGCCTCAGAAGAGCAGCAGGGGTGGTCGGATCAGCAAGAAACATGGTCCTGAAACTGGCAGCAACAACGCTTTCGAGTTGCGGGCAAGACTTCTCGTAGAAATCAAAGGAGAGGCCCTCCCCGTCAACCCCTAACCCGAAACCAAAGATGAACACTATAATAGTAACAATGCTTCTTCTTCTTCTGAAATGATCCATAACGTTGTTCATCGGTGATGATCAGATATATGTGTTTAAATAGCAGAGAAGCATCACTTGATACACAACTCAATTGGGCTCCACTAGTTAATGTTAATGTCACTGTGTCACTCTTTGTTTTAGTGCTTATCTGGTTAGTTGGATCAGATAGTCATCCACAATTATAATAGCATGTATAATGTGCAGTGAGGGATCACTATGCGGATCATATATTGATGATCATGTGGTGGTTAGGCTGAACTGTGATGTGTTATTTTATTAAATTTCGATTTAAAACGGTATATACTAGCAAAAATTGAAATAAAATTAATAAATTAATTAAAATGTTAAATTAATTAATAAAAAATAAAATAAACTAAAATAAAATTAAACTTAAAATTTTATTACTCCCTGAGTAGTACATAAAACTTTTTTTTTGATCAGAAAGGAATACAGGGAATCTAACCCACCACCCACCACCCACATTTACTCCCAAGTAAGTGTATCCACCGGGATTCGAACTTATGACCTCAAGCAGAGGTGAGATGTGAATAGTACATAAAACTACAATACTTTTGATAATGCAATTGGTGCATATATGAATCATCTAACTTGTCGTCTGAGTGATAAGTCGCTCCAAACCGATCTCATATGTGCTCAACAAGGTCATCTTGGAGTTTTCGCTAGGTCAGATCATTTGTGACATTGAGTCGAGCGCCCAAGTGTTCTTAATAGGACAAGGGCCCTCCTTGGTGCCATCGTTCAGGCGATGTCCAATATGATATTTTTGGAGGTGGGTCGTAATACAAGTCGTCATCTCCTACTTCGTAACAGTCGCGTTCATCCTCTACAATCATGTTGTGTAGAATGATACAAGTGTGCATCATATCAGCCAAAGTCGTCATCTTCCAAACACGAGCAGGCCTAAAAATTATGTGTCACCGTGCTTGGAGGACTTCAAAAGCCCATTGAATATCTTTCTGACAACCTTCTTGAACTTTAGCAAACAATTTGTTTTTGTGAGTATAAGGATGGTGAATCGACTTCAAGAACCGACTCCATGATGGGTAAATGACGTCAAACAGATAATAAAGTCGGTCGTAGTGATGCTCGTTGATCTCGTACTCCACGAAGAAGTCACGACCATGAAAAGCGTCCTTGAATAAGTGGCCGACTATGAGGACGTTGATGTCATTGTTCGAGCCAGCCATCCCGAAAAACGAATGACAAATCCACAAATCACGGGACGCTACACCCTCAAGCATAACGGTTGGATCATCGTGGTGGTCTCCCGGATCGTAGGCTCCTTGCAATGTGACTGGGTAATTCTTCAACTCCCGATCATACCGGGGAACCCTTGGTTATACCCCGATTCGAATAATCGGGTCAGGTCCTCCACTGTTGGTCTTCGCTCGTTTTTCGGCTTGAAAACCTCAATAACGACCTTACAAAAACGTTTTACATATTCGAGTATGGTATTTGCTCCGCCAAATTTTCAATCACCCGTAGAAAGAGTATTCGGGACATACGGAATCGACACCTGAACATATCAGGCCCATAGGTTGGGTGCTCGACGAAATAATTCTGCATCAGTCGGTTGTGGGCTTCGACATGACCTCTGTCAATCTGCCATCGGGAAGGTTCGCCACGTTTGATTCTTTGCCTCCATGAGTCGATCTTCGGCATTGCTCTCTCAATTATTATGTTATTCCCTCGCCGGATTCGTTGCTCCATTGCATGAAGTTCGGCTTCCAACTCCTCCCTCGTTTGAGACTCGTCGTTAGACATTTTGGATTGAAATATTTATGAGAAATTTGGGATTTAGAGAGGAAAAGTAGAAAGATATATTGGTGATTTGATGAATGGGGTAAGGGGTATTTATAGGTGGAAAATATTTTTTGTACTTATTTTGTATTTTATTTTATTTATAAAAAAAAATTAGCTGTTGGAATCAGACCGTTGCCAACGGTCCAAATTTTTTCTTCTCCACTGCCACGTGTCGCGTGGTGATTGAGCCGGCACCGAACCGCGGTTCGCGAACCAACGAATCGCATTTTCGAGTCGTAGTTCACATACCGGGGAACCCTTGGTTGTACCCTGATTCGAGTAATCGGGTCAAGTCATCTGTTATTGGTTTTCACTTGTTTTCCGGCATGAAAACCTCAATAATGACCTTACAAAAACGTTTTACATATTCGAGTATGGTATTTGCCCCAATACGCAGGGATTCGATTCGTTCAATGAATCGACTGAGTACCCATACGCTAGCATTCTTATCGCGGTGGTGCATTTCTGGTTGTGCGTTGATAACCTCATGCGTCCTACACAGTCCGTCTTCTGAATGAAGTAATTGGCATGTTCCGCTACCTTTTCAATCACCCGTAGAAAGAGTAGTCGGGACATACGGAATCGACACATGAACATATCAGGCCCATAGATTGGGTGCTCGACAAAATAATCATGCATCAATCGGCTGTGGGCTTCGACATGACCTCTGTCAATCTACCGTCGATAAGGTTCACCATGTTTGATTCTTTGCCTCCATGCGTTGATCTTCGGCATTGCTCTCTTAATCATTTTGTTATTCCCTCACCGAATTCGTTGCTCCATTACACAAAGTTCGGCTTCCAACTCCTCCCTCGTTTGAGACACGTCGTTGGACATTTTGGATCGAAATATTTATGAGAAATTTGGGATTTAGAGAATAAAAGTAGAGAGAAATATTGGTGGCTTTAATTAATGGGGGTAATTAAACGATTATATTTCTCTCTACTTTTCTTCTCACAAACAGTTATATTGCTTTGTTCTACCTGTTGGGATTTGGGGTAATTGTCATTTTACTTACGTCACACTTGGATAATAGGTTACCTCTCATTGTTAGGATCCTAGCCATATTAAGGAAGTTCATTTTCATCCTTTTGTTCTTTTGCAATTTGCATCAATAATAATAGTTTTGAGCAATTACTGTGTTTTTTTTCTCTCGCTTGAGAGCCTAGCCTTAGCCATATTCTATTGCTATGGAGTTATCGTCTGTCGTTTTTGCTGTCGCGCCGCCTGGAACACGAAGCTTTGTCGTCCCCGTGTTCTCCTTCCCTGTCTAGAAGACCTCGCAGACAACGCCTTGTGCGGAGATTATCTACGGATGAGAGTGGTTGGCCTTCCCCGGTGCCCCTCCCCCCTCCCCCCCGATCGACATGACTCCTTCCCTTCCGCTGCCGGCTCCATCTGGCTCTCTTGTTTCTTTTTGTCGGATGGTCCTTCCGCCGCCACCTTCTTGTGCTTCGATCGCCCCTGTTGTGCCCCACTAACCCCTGCCGGCAGAACTGAAACTGTTAGGGGATCTCGACGGTTTCATCTCGATGCCTCAGGTCTTCTCCGTGTGGGCCGAACTCTAATCCGTGTGGGCCAAGCCCTAAGGCGCGGGGACAACATCCTCATCCGCCGCTCGGGCCCACCACGACCCTGCCCTGACGCCCTCTAGGGTTAGGCGTTCGCCGTCGTTGACTGCTACTCCTGGGCTGGCGAGGAAGAGAAATCGAGAGGGGACGACGTACTCGTCGGCTGCCTCGGTTTGGTCGGGGACCTCTCGAATTAAGGGTTGGGTGTGCGACTGTAGTGGCCTGAATATGAGCGTTAAGAGGTGATCCTGGAGTTGGAATCGGCATCGGAAGCGGGAACAAGGGCCTCTTGGAGGGCACGACTTAGAGCCTCATACTGTAGGGGGCAATTTCGTCCAGAGTGAGGTGGGAGCTGCTATGGTGTCCGAGACGGGGACGCCTCGGAGGAAAGCCCGGTCGGCGCGTTTTGACTGGTACCCACAACGCCGTCCCCCTATGTCTCGAAGAGCTTGATTGCGATATTTTCCGATGCAGATATCTCGCACATGTGCAACCCGTGGTCGTTGGGAGCTCTGATCAGGGAATCTGAAGGATGTCGGCATGGTGACACTAGATCTGATACCTAAGAACGAGTTGCCTCGAAGCAGGGTACCCGGTGTAACACTAGACCCGATACCTTATCTAGGTCCCAGGTACCCTATTTGGGTTCGACACAAGTGGCCAGCGACATGCCACTTCATTGCCCGGGTTCAAAACAAGTGGCCCCGGGTTCAAAAAAAGTGGCCCGTGACAGGTCACCCTGTGGGTCCTTACCCGGTATCCCCGGACACTTTTGTACACGAGATCATCTTGGGACATGGAGTTGTTCGTCCCTCAATTGATTCAGGTACTGATCCCGGGGGTGCTAATGTTAAGACTCTGATGCATGAGACGTCCACAGGGGTGTGTGGGGCGTCCAATAACAGGCGGGGAAGAGGCCTCGCCGAGAGGGATGACGCACGACCCTGGCATTGGGGACTGGCCTAGGGAGGGCTCCCCGGACGATGTTCTGCCACCCGCCATCACCATTACTGTCGAAGACCCTTAGGATCTCCGGTACACCACTCCTTCTCATCGCTTTCTTCACTTGTCCTCGAGGCATCCAAAAACCGTTTGTGACGGTTCTGAAATTAACAGGATCAGTGAACCA
Source organism: Erodium maritimum (assembly GCA_963921825.1). Taxonomy (NCBI): domain Eukaryota; kingdom Viridiplantae; phylum Streptophyta; class Magnoliopsida; order Geraniales; family Geraniaceae; genus Erodium; species Erodium maritimum. The sequence continues at coordinate 48,246,371 of OY997591.1, forward strand.
GTGTTCGTAAATACTAACCTGATGATCGGAAAACCTGTTCCCCGATACATGATTATGTAATCGTTTTGAAGTAATAAGATTTGCACCTTTCGTAAAAAAAAAATGTTACAAACGTTTTAGCGGCGTACTACATTTATTGCGTTTGCATTACATTTAGTGCATTTCAACATCTTAGTCCGTGCGTTTCAGCGTTTAAGTCAGGGCATTTCAGCATGTAGGCCACTTAGTACGTGTCCTTTTAATTGCTCCGTGGCTCCAAATAAAATATCGTAACGAAAATAACGATTATCGAAAGTAAATTACAAACAAAAAGCTATAATAATAGTACCGTAATTATATGGTTCACCAATATTGATGTTGCCTCCGCCCGCTCACAAATACGACAGAAGGACATTTATTATGAGAATCGAAAGAATGTAACAATACCAAGTGTGGGAGACCACCGTGCAAGGTGTATGTATTTAACAATAAAATATATTTGTATTTGTATTAAAATAATGGTAGAGAACCTTCTCATCCAAAGTTGACAATTTGGATGTGAGATCTCAAAAATATTTTGGACAGATGAGCTATAACATATGAATGGAGGATGTTTGAAGGTGAGAGAGAGAACAAGCTGGAATCATTGATAGCTACTTCTCTTAACTACATAAATGTGGACTGAACGAAGCGTAATTAATTTAAAATGTTGAAGCAATAATGCGATACGGTGGAAAACGACGGGTAACAACCGTAGCTCGTGCTTCTCTTAGGAATGATCATGCAATGCTATTTACACTCACAACTACTTATGTCACCCTTTCCCTCTTTGTTCTCCATGTCTTTCTTGCTCCTAGTGCCTCGGCTCAACTTCCTACAAGCTTACTAAAATTCCTCTTTTGCCCATGTCGATCATCAATGCTATCGCTTAAAGCACTTATAGTCGTGAATCAAAGCACGACGTCTGTCTCTACTAGGGAAAGTTTTTTATTTTTCCTCGACCTCTGTTAATCACTGGCCGTTTACATCTGATATCAAAGGCTCGCGTCGATGCCCGAACCCCTACCTTATATCTCATTTGTACCAATGAGCTGCTACCATGTGGGATGGATGGTTTAAGAAAATTAAATGTTGGTTTTGCCAACAGCTAAGATTTATTTACATAAAAATAAGTAAGTGACGGGAGGTGAAATCGGCTACAAACCACGGTTAACCTAAAAACTAGAGAACCAATCCTAGCCACACACACCTAAGATCCAACATTCATCATGATGCCACATCATCACCCCAATTTCACCCAAATTCACTCAACTTTCATCATTTCTCACACAAACAAGGGCATAATTGTAAAAGAATGGTGCCATGTGGACAAGTGTCCATTTTTTTTTCTTCACCAATTCACTCATTTAATATTTCCCGATTCGTTTGAACTCCGATTAGCTTCAAACTTGCGCCAATATTTTTATTTTTTCAAGGGCTTTAAATCAAGATCAATTATGAATATATTTTGAAACACGAAAATAAAAATGTATATCGGGGTGATAAAAATAATGTTGAGTGTTGATAAATCTTCACTAATAAATGTTTTATATCGGAGGTATCAAACTAGTGCTAAATGTTGATAAAAACATGTACTGAGGTGATAAAAACCATGTTCAACTTTGATAACAAGTGTGATAAAGTAGAGTTTAGCGTTGATAAAAAAAACATGTGATAGGGTGATAAAAACATATGTAATTTAATGGTAAACATAGTGTTTAGTGTTGATAAAACTAGTGTTCATAAAAACACGTGATGAGGTGATAAAAATCATGTTCGGTTTTGAAAAATGAGGTGATAAAACTAGTGTCCAGTGTTGATAAAACCAGTGTAAGGTGTTGATAAAAACAATGTAAAGTGTTGATAAAAATTACCCAGATATAAATTTTTTTATAATCAGCCCCGAAATAATTCTTTTTTTCGTGCTTCAAAAAAACATGTGATGGGGGTGATAAAACACGCGTAATTTAATGATAAAACCTAGTGTTTGATGTTGATAAAACTAGTGTTCATAAAAAACACGTGATGATGTGATAAAATCATGATCAGTTTTGGAAATGAGGTGATAAACCCAGTGCAAAGTGTTGATAAAATCAATGTAACAGTGTTGATAAAACCAGAGCAAAGTGTTGATAAAAATTACCCATGTATAATTTTTTTTCTTCTAAAAATCAGCCCCGAAATAACTTTTTTTCGTGCTTCAAAATATATTCATGAGTGATCTTCATAGAAAGCCCCTGAAAAAACAAAACTAATGGCGCAAGTTTGAAGCCAATCGGAGTTCAAACGAAGTGGGAAAAATTAAATTAGTGAATTGGTAAAAAAAAGTAATATGATAGTTTTACTAAAAAACCTTACCCACTTACTAAAAAATGTTTTTTTTGCAGTCAACAAGTCAACCACTCAATTGCATCTCACCCCTTCATTGTTAAAATAGATTGCTTAGATTGGTTCTCTAGTTTATAGGTTAAGACATGGTTTGTATTTGATTTCTCCTCTAAGTGACGGTCATAAAAAGGTTTTAAAACATAATTGGTTTTTCTGTAAATATATCATATCTACATTCTCTTCTCACACCTTTAATATCTTCTTAGGAACTCATTCTTCTCTCTCAAAGCCTCTCTTATTTTCAAATCGTTCTCCAATCGTAAAGGTCAAACAACACGAGGAAAAGGTCAAACAGACTCTTTTTCCTGAATGAGTTTCCTCCCACTGACGAAGAAGATTTCTAAGAGTAGCTGAGAACATCATGGGATGAGCAACAAGCGACCCAAGTGCCTGATTCCCAAACATGGCTCATCACAGTTCACCTTTTTTGATTTGACCATCCAAATATATCATCATCTTTTCTAGCTCCATTAACTCGAATATGAGTAGGTGGACGCGTAATCTAGTGGACCACAGAAAAAGACATGTGGTTACTCGTCTGGTGGCTTCATCACTCATTCGACTCCTATCGATGGAACTAGAATACTGGTGTCAGGTTTTGTAGGGCCATTGAACGGGAATACTGCAGAGAGGATTTCCTTATGAAGATCTGGAAAGAGTGTAAGGATCGTTCATCCAAAATGTATACAAAAATAACCGGTCCGACAACCGGCTGTGCGCCAAGACATTATCGATCTACGAGTTGGAAAATGTACCATAATACTTCATCTGGATGTATTTAAGGAAACGGTCTAGAAGGGGCCCATAGGTACCATAAAATACAAATGTTGGGAGAAAAAGACAAGTTCAATGTTTTGGGTTCATACAGATTATCTTAAACACCACTATCAATGAAACACAATTCTGTTTCACAACCAGAATGAACCACAAACCCTTTGAAAGAGCTTCATCTTTATCTCGTAGAAGTGCATCCACAACGCAAGAATGCGGCTAAAAGGAAAGAATAAAAAGAAAATGATCAAGTCAAAGACTGTGAATGAATGACACTTCTTGTGGAGATGGAAAAAGTCAAGAAACGAGAGAAAGAGCGCGATCAATAATCCAGGGTGCAGGACAAGGAACTCGAGCAATAGGCGGAATTTTTTAGATTTGTAGTTATTTAATTAGTACATTTCTTTTATAAATTTGAACGTAGGACGATAAGAGTTGAGTGAGTTTTCCACTGAAACATGAAATGTATAAAGAAAGCGTGAGGATATTTCTCGAGCATTTGGTGAAAAATTGTCCAACATATAATTTTAATGAATATAAGTGTTCATGTATGAACTGTTACAACGTCTATTTCCGCTCATTTGATGGGATCATGAAGCACTGGAAAAGACTCGGGATCATGTCAACATACACAATATGGAAACATCATGGTGAACAAAACCTAGTGCTTGAGATATTCGTAGAACATGTAGAACGGAACAAACGAGATAGAGCTAATCGTGCATTATCTAGTGTGGCGACTGAAGAAGTCATGAGATATGATCCATCAAGGGAGTACGTGGAAGATGTGTTTCCATTCCGTAAAAATGACATTGTTCATGATGTTGATAATGATTATGTGATTAATCATGATATTGATAGCTCGGTTGCAGAAGAAGAGACCAAGAGGTACAGACAACCGTTGAGTGTCCAACAAACAACGGTGTACAAAGGATCATCACACAATAGATGGGAAACCATTGTGCAGTTGTTTCCACTAAATGAGAAACACAACACGACTACAACTTTCAATGACAATTGTGCGGTTTTGAAGCCTTTGTTTCCAGAAGGTAACACGTTTCCAGAATCATTCACAGACGCGAGAAAATACGATGAAGAGTGGGATGTGTTATGTGAAATGTGAAGCTTGCATAAATAGGTGTTGTTTATACTAAAAAGAAACATTCAATTAGACGTGGCGTCCAATTTGTAACGAACCTCGGTACGAGATAATAGCGAGCGCGAAACAAAAGGCGAAGAAGACTGTTAAGCATTTCTCCATAACTCCACAGTTGCGGAAGTTGTACAGTTTACCTTATATTACAGAGAAAATGAAGTAGTGCAAGAATAAGATGGCAAAAGATGACGACTTGATGACGCATCCAGCTGATGACGAAGCTTGGAAAAGTTTCCACAAAGAATTCCCTAGGTTTGCATCGGAAACCCGAAATGTGCATCTTGAATTGACCATCAACGGGTTTTCCCATTTAATGCAATTTTTGTGCCTTATAGAACATGATCCATTGTTTTCATGCCTTACAACCGCCATACATGTGCATGAAAAAATATTATAACATAATGACGTTGTTGATATCATGTCTAACGTCGCCTGATGAGTGACAATGACTATGTGTCAAATCCCTCTTTTAACGTGCGCCAAGACACAGTCATCAAGAAATATACAAATAGTTAAGTATAGGTCGATCCCACATGGAGTAGATGTAAGAACCGCTCCCGGTCAACGCCGGTCAAATCGGCAGAAAAACAGGAAAATTTTAAATTTTGGGACAGACACCTAAATGAACCTAAATTTGACCCCGAGGGTCATATCGGACTTAAGTTGACCCCCGATATCGACCAAAATGAGTTCTGGGGGACTCAGGGCAACTTTTTGACCAATTTGGGAAATGTTGACTTTTTGTCGGAAAAGTCAACCGAGCTACGTTTTCTGTCCGTTCGAGGCCCGTTTTGGATCCAAAAAGCTTAGCCGTTTTTACAATGGTCTTAGTTGGGCCCTTTCCTTGTAGCTCGTGAAATTTCATAATTTCTTGGAAAATGGGCCCGTTCGGGGCCCGAGACGGCCGAATTTCGCGAATCTGACTGAAAAATATCTAGAAAGATATTCTTAGAAAGATATTTTTCTAAGCAGTGGGACCCACTTTACACTTGTCACATATTTGGTGGCTGGTTTTTAAAATAAAGAAAAAGAAAGGTGAATGGTAGTTTTGTAAATAAGGTGGTGGTCGGTTGATTTTGGACAAATTAAAAGGAATTGGCAGAGAGGGTGTTCGGCCCTTCAAGAAAAAAAGGAGAGAAAGAAGAGAGAGAAAGGGGAGGAGAGAAAGAATAGAGAAGTTGGGTTCTTGGTGATTTCCCGATGATCCGACCGACCGATCGACTCAACGACTGCGGATTCGAACTCCCCTCGTCATTCCCTACGGTGAGAAACCGTTCTTTTCTCGTTTTGGTACGTTTGAATTTTAGGGTTTGAGTTTAAACGGTTTGATTAAGGTTGGGTTTTGTTTAAGATTGGTTTAAAGATGAATGGTTGAGGTTTGGGGTTCGTTAGGAATGTTTTGGGGCGAAAAGGAAATTTTCCCATTATGGCCGTGTGGGGCCCACTTGCCCAGGTCTCGGGTTTTTCGTGTTCGGGTGGTTTTGGACGATCCCTGAATCAATAATTCACACCCGGAACGAATTATGGAATTAAATTGTGAAAATTGGAATTATCGGGTTTAGAAATTTTAAACGCGAATTAAATCGCTCGGAAGTCGGAAATTGATTCCGTCGATTGCATTGGAACCCTTGAATTATTCGAAGATCGTAGAAACAAAAACGAGAATTTTCGGAGCCCCGGAAGGGCGTTTTCCAATCCCGGGCAGATTCGCCGAGTCGGGCGAATCGGGCCTTTCCGGGCCCATTTTTGACAATGTCAAGTAATTGGGAAGTTTGGGATTGATCGGCATTACCGGGGTTGCGTTTGGGCGTCTAATTCTTTAAAATTCAGCTTTGCCTGCGAACTTAAAAAGTGTTTTAATTGTGTTCATGTTAGATCGTGCCGCCGACCGCGGAAAGGGGAGGCTAGGCGAGTGATCGCGAGCACGCCGGAGCTTGGGCGAGGAATTTTGGGAAAGCGTTACGAGGTAGGGAAAAGTATCCGGATCTCGGCCTTGACTAGGGAAAGTTAACAGTAGAAATGCATGAGACACTTAGTGGTGTCGTAGGATAAGTAAATTCATCGAACAATAGAAATGCAGGCGACACTTAGTGGTGTCGTAGGATACGTGATCGTATCGAACAATAGAAATGCTTGTGACACTTAGTGGTGTCGTAGGTTAAGCGAACTTATCGAACATTAGAAATGCATGTGGGCACTTAGTGGTGCCCGTAGGTAAAGTAACTTGTTGTGTTTATGAGGGTGGTCATGTGTGCCTTTGGGGTGTTGAACCCGTATGTTATTGTTTGTGTTTGTGGGTGGCCATGAGTTCCCGTGGGGAATTGAACCCGTATTGGTTGACTGACTTGCCGAGTGGTAGTTAGTCGTGTTGTGGTATTTTCTTTCTATTTGCGAGGTTTTGGGTGTTATTTGCTTGTGACTGTGATTGTTCTGGTGATGACTGTTGAGCTATGCCCGTGGGTGTGTCGTACCCTCCAGTGCGCGGTCGGTAAAGAGCAGATGGCTGTGGTCCCCATCAGGTGAGTAGCACCTTCTGGCGCGTGATCGGTAAAGTGTGAGGTTAGAGCTGTGCCCGAGGGGTGTGTCGTACCCTCCAATGCGTGGTCGGTAAAGAGCATAGGGATGTGGTCCCCGTAGGTGAGTAGCACCTTCCGGCGCGTGATAGGTAAAGTGCTTAGGCTGGATTTATGCCCGAGGGGTGTGTCGTACCCTCCTGTGCGCGGTCGGTAAAGAGCAGAGGGCTGTGTCCCCATCAGGTGTGTAGCACCTTCTAGCGCGTGATCTGTAAAGTGCTGAGGCTTGTGGTTGTGGTTTGCGTGATTTTGATCACTTCTGTGTTGTGTTCTTTGAGTACGTCATTACGGTGGCGGGTCTACATTACGTGTACGGGTGTTTAGTTTGGTTGGGGAAAGTAACAGTTTTCGTGTGACAGTCGGGTTATCTGAGTTTGGGGAGGGTAGTCCCCGGTGCTTTATCTGTGGTAGGTGTTTCCGGCATTTTCTGCTACTATACCGTAGTCAGTCTGGTATCCGTGGTGGTGAGCGAACGCTCAGCCGGTCAACTGACCTGTGGCTGCGAGAGAAAGTCAAATATGTTGGGCCAACGGCCAGATCTTATCCCACGTGCGGGTAAACAAATCGTAAGGAAAGAGGACGAGCATGCACATGGGAGGCAGTGTGCCATGCCACACCAGAGTGAGACGCAAGTAAGTGTTTTCAATTCTTTTACTTTAAACTTCTATCGCTCATTCCCGATCCATATGTGTTCCGATCGACCTTGTTCTTGCGCTAATATTTTATCTTTTTTCGCGGCCTATAAAACAAGACAAATCATGAATATATTTGGAACATTTGAAAAAAAATCTACGATGAACGACGTTTTGCACGATTATTAATTAATACTAAAAAATATAAAATGAGGCACAAAAAACACAAAATGTAGGGAAAACTAGTCAAATTAAGTAGGACATATTTACGTTCATCATCGTTTGTGAAGTGTCTGAATGTGTTGATGCAGCTCGTGATTGACGAGTTGTTGGAGTTGTGGGAAGTTAAGGTTATGACCTACGATGAATCACTTAAGAACATATTCAAGATGCATGTCGTAGTCGTGTAGACCATTATTGACTTCCCTTGTTTAGGGATGTCAGAGGGAATTCAAACTAAAGGGTACAAGGAATGATCGATATGTATGGATGACATTAATGGGGAGTATAGTCACAACATGATGTATTACCAGGAGGCGTAGAAGCGAAAGGCCTTTCCAATTACCCATAAATATCGCATGGCCAGTCACACCAAGAAGTACTACTGTAACACAGGTGTAAGGGAGCAACGAGTATCAAAGCCTCGAGCTTCAGGTCGTCAAGTTTACAAGAAAATAATGCAAGACGTGGAACATTATTTCAAACATTCACTGAATCCATGTTTTGCTCGTTCGAACAATGCAAGGAAAAAAAGTTGTGTTAGACGCATGTCTCGATATTTTTGGACCTCCCATATTGGAATAGGCTGCAAACAAGACACACATTTGACATGATGCACATTGTTAAAAAAAATTGTGACGTGTTAGGATTTAAGGATCATACAAACAATAAATCATAAATCATATATCTATAAAACTTTGTTGAATTAAAAAGAATACTCACAAGTTGTAGTTTGGTCTTCTAATAATTTAGATGCTTTCTAATTTGGTTATTCTCTCAGATGAGGGTGAAAAATAATAAGAGAAAACACGTCTATTTATTGAGGACCATAACCACTTACAACTTTAATTAGGTTTCCAAGTTTATATAAATTGTTATTCAGCCCCTTAACAATTAACAAATTAGGAATCTGGTATCTACACATTAAATACCATGATAATATATAATACATATGACCAAATCTTTCTTGTCTAACTAGTCAAGCACTCGAACTTGGTTTCATGAGACCCAGTTTCAAGTCCCAGCAGCGGTACCTCAATCCTTATTTATTCCCAATTTCTATTGGGCTTCTCTTTATCTTTCCATTTAGACCTATCTCTCTCCTGCTCTTCTTGGGCCTCTCTCAAGGTGGGGGTCAAAATGTTTGGGTGCTCCCTTACTTCTACATAAGTATAGGTTGAGACCAAATATTTCTTGATAAATCAACCTTAGAAAGTTCTTTAAGAATTAAAAATGTTTGGTGCGCCCTTGCTTTTACATAAGTAAGGTGGAGACCAATATTTGCAACAACAAAAACTTTTGTTAACCCCAAAAAAACTCTCTCTAAGCAACACCTCTTGAAACCCTAGTTTCAGCCGCCCCCTTGTCTCCGTCGGCTCCGGCAATGGCCACGGCCATGGTTGCTGCCGGTGGTCGCTCCTCCCTTCTCTCTTCCCCTCCCCTTTCCTCCACCTCACGATCTCTCTCTAGACATGTTGTTTTAGCCTTCTTGCTTGCGTCTTTGCGGGAAGCTCGCCCTCCAGGCTTCTCCGTTTGCCAAAGCTTTCCAGAGCTGAGGTTCTTGTCATGTTCTTCGTGGCTACGCCTTGGGATGGTGGCGGGTGGTTTCGTGTGTTGCTGCTCGTGGGAATAGTGGCGCTGTGGCCCGAGTTCTGTGGCGGCCTCCTTTTGCTTTTGTGCTCCGGCGTGGCCGTGCGTTTGCAGATCTGGCTTTAGGGAGTGCTTAGCTGCGGTGGTTTATTGATGGAGGGTGTGATCTGCTGCGGTGGTTGGATGTGGTGTCGGCTTCGTTCGGGCTGGGTGCGGCTTCGGACAGTCTCGGCTTGTGATTGACTTGAATTGAGATGGGCCCCTATTCTAACCGGGTCAGACCTTATCTTAGTCTTGGGCTTGACTTGAGTTGGGTTTGGCCAGTTATCTAGGCCGGGTCAGACCAGATTCGGGTCAGTTTGACCCAGGTCCACCTCAAGGGGATTCAGGTTTAGGTCTCTCCTCGCAGGAGCTTTTTGGTTCGTTGTGTTGCCTTCTCTGTTTCTCGGGACCTTCGTTTCGAGGAGTTCAAGTTCGCTCTCCATATTTGGTTACTAGTCAGCTCTGGTTTTGGACTCTTTCCGGGTTTGGCTTCACTCGTGCTCAGTATAATTACAGGCCTTCTCTTGCGGGTCCTCGTTAGGTGTTGGCCGACGAGGGGTTACCAATTTTGGTATCAGAACGCTCAGCTTGAGTTCCAGCCTCGGATCCTCAAGTAGTGGAGGGGTCAGTTTTCGGCCGATGGTGTGGTGGTGGTAGTAGGTTGTTGTTCGGGCTCTCGGTGGTGGCATTCCGCTTCTCTTCAGGCTTTGATGTCAGAACTGTCAAGGTTGAGGCTGGCTTGTGCTTTGTATAACTACAGGCCTTCCCCTTCGGGTCCTCGCTAGGTGTTGGCCGGCGAGGGATCACCGGTCTTGGTGTCGGAACGCTCAGCTCGAGTCCAGCCACGGATTGAGTTCCGGAGGACTATGTTCGAGCTCCTTCGTTCATTTTCAATCTGATCGTGGATGAGCCCCTTGGTTCAGCCAAAATTGGGTTTCGGAGGATTGAGTTCGAGTTCCTTCGTTCATTTTCGAGCTGACCTTGGATGCACCCCTGTCGAGCTCTTAGGCTCCCTCCTCTCTATTAGTTTGTTCTCGTTCTCGAACCAGTACAAGTTTTTTCTTGTTGGCTTTCAGCTTTTCGAGCGCTTGTGCTGGTGTTGTTGGGGGCTGCTGTTGGAGCGTGCTGATTTAGTTTCTTCTCAGCTTCGGGAGTTGGTGTTGTTTCAGACTTGAGTGAGAGCTCTTTCTTCTCCATATTTTGGTGAAGATTGGCGTAGGTTTGTTCGTCATCTCTCTCCTGTTTTGATTTGGTGATGGGGCTTGGTTGATAGAGTTTTGGTTGCTAGTGGAAGACTTTCCTTGTTGGGATTATTGCGGCTTTCCTCCATCTTCTGCTCGATGGTACAGCTCTCGGCTTCGTAGTGGTCACTTGCCTTTTCGTGATAACTACTTGTGATTCGAGGAAACTCCTGACTGTTCTTTAGGCCGTATTTATGCTCGGTAGAATTAGCGATCCTCTCCTTTGAGTGTCTCGGTGTTGGCCAGATCTTAGGAAGGACCGTGCGTATTATCCGGTCTAGGGTATTTGGTATGATGGACTGTCCTTGGAGGTCTTCTCTTTTCCTCACCCTATCTGGTGAGAATGCTTCTCCCTATTTTACTTGCTTTCCTTTGCGTATTGGTTTCGCTTCTTCTCGACCCGGGCATGGGTCGAGTTCGTCGGTTCATAGGTGTTGGCCATCGGCGAGTTCATCGGGCATTGTCTGCCCTCTTCTGAAGCCATACGCTTGGTTTAGTCAGGCCAAATGGGTTTATCTTTAGGCTGCTGGAAACTTCCTTTCCTTTCGAGCTTCACGGTGATTAAATCCTGGTAGTTTAGACCTTTCTCGCTTTAGGGCTTCATGGTTGTCAAATTGGGGTGCTAGACCATTTCATTTTATTGTTGTTAGCTTCTGGGTCTGCGTGGTTGTTTCCTTCAGGGTCTGCGTACACATGCTTTATTCTTGTTGGTCTTCCCAGGTGTGGGGCTTCTTGTAGTTGCTTAAGGGTCTGCGTACCCATTCATTGTGGTAGTTGGTCTTCCCCAGTGTGGGACTTCTTGAGGTTCCAAAAGGAATGCTCCTTCGTGTATCATTTCTACCCATCGTATTCTTTATTTCAAAGAATCGGTGTTTTAATATATGCTCTACTGATCAAAAAAAAAGTAAGGTGGAGACCAAATAATCTTGATACACCTTACTTTGAGGATCAAAAATATATATATATAATACCTATGATACAATACTTTCAATTGTTACTTTAATTTGTATCAACCTTTATGATAACATGTATATTGAATTACATATGTGCCCATAATAGTATTTTCTTCCAACAATCCCCCATTTGGCAATATATGTTTTTCCTATCAAATATACAACATTATGAACAATTGGTATCATGTAAAAATCTCATCCATCAACCATACTCATATAGAACCAAAATAGCAGTTGTCAAATTACTTATGACTAAACCATCAATGATAACATATACAAGTATAGCCAAACGACATAGATCAATCATAGATGTGTAGCATGAAAATTACATGCAATATGATCCGACTTGTCTATTTCCAACTGGTCCTCCTTAAACTTAAGTGAGACCAATAACCAAAAATAGAATGCATGAACTGAATGCTTTATTTCTGATGAGAAGATATTCAAATACTTGAACTTAAACTTAAACATAAATCAAGCAATATACAAACTCCCACTAAACCAAAATGTCCTCAAGTGATATAACACCCTTCTGAGCAGTGTGCTCATGAAAGAACTTGGGTGGTAAACCCTTTGTGAGCGGGTCCGCTATCATGGAGTCTGTCCCAAAATGCTTTATGGATATTTGTCCATTTTGCAATCTTTCTTTCACAACCATGAACTTTATGTCTATATGTTTAGACTTTGATGAGCTCCTATTGTTGTTGAAATATAAAATTGTTGAGTTATTTTCACAAAATAACTTTAGTGGTTTTTTAACATTTTTAAAAATGCGTAGCCCAGTGGCAAAGTTTCGCGACCATATTCCATGGTTTGATGCCTCTGAAGGATCGAAAAACATCACATGTTCGCAGCGGAATAAAATATTCGATCCTAAAACGATCTATTGCATTTGAATCAAGGATATAATTAATAGGCTACTTACTTGATATGTAGAACAAAATTGATATAGCTCCGAAAATATGAAGCCTCTAGTGTATCCACACCGAGCAACGCTTTGATGCTTTCAACCACTTGAGACGGCTATGGAGATGAAGAACGATTCTTTAATTTTGTGTTTTGGGAGAGAAGAGAAAAAGAGGCTACAAGAGAATAAGATGAATCCACTTTTCTAAACCTAATTTTCTCTTAATATACTATTAAGTATATTGGGTCCAAGACTCAATTAGGCTTTAAACCCGATTGGGCCTAGGGCAAAACCCAACAATCTCCCACTTGACCTAGATCCAATCTATCAAGAATTCCAATATTTATTATATTTTTGTGTTAGTAGAAGGTATAACAAATATGTCATCTAGGTCATTTCAATAAATAATTCAAAATAAATTAAATGATCTTAAACATCAAACGTCACTCGTAAGTGTGTGACCACATAGGTTCAACGCTAAACCGGTAGTAATTAATCTCATTAACTACTAATCGAGGTTGGCGTCTAACAACACTCCCCGACGGCCGGATAACGTGAATATCAATATCCAATAAAGACGAACCTGGTTTAAGGATGATGAATTGTTTTCCTTCCATCTTTCCAACTCCGGATTATCCTAGGGTATGGTTTGACTGTCAAACCCTAATAGATAACCACTATGTTTCATGTTGATTGTTACTGGTTCTCGAATGATTTTAAGAAACTCCTTTCCTAAATCATTCTTCTACCTTGGCCAAGGATCTTTTCCAACCATAAGATTCATAACAACATAAAGTTCAAACTCATTACCTTGAGTTGATGGATTCCCTCTTGACTCGCCACTGATTTTATAGGTACTCAATTATACCCAATGACCTTTCAACTAGCATTTTTACACACTAGGTGTCCGATATCAAAGTATAACAAGCATTCTATTAATCACTATGGTGATCTCAGGTCAAAGGACAAAATAATATACATTTGTTCCTTAAGAAAATTTCCACATTGACAGTATAGGTAAAATCAACCATTTGGAAATCTCACGTTTGGTCAGTTCAATGATCATATCCACTATATGCATCATCTATATTATAACTAAATGAATGAGATCCATTAATACTCATCCAATGAGTACAATTATACATATATTGGTCTATCCGGATCATCGTGGTCCTAGTAGGATGATCCTATGACCAAGAACACTTTTAGATAAAACTCTATAATACTTGACTCTCATTATCATAATCCCTATTATGATGACAAGTATAACAGTTCAATCAAGGACTTATCATATCACAATATCAATAAATATTCATATATGATAACAATAAAATAAAACATTGCATTAATCTCAATTAATCACAATCCATAGTTCAAAAACGTGCTAATAATAATGTTGCATAAAGATTAGCATTTAATCTAAAGCCAACCATTCATGAACCTCAATCCTATATTCCATTTATGCTTGTCAAACTCCTTTGAACCAAGTGCTTTAGTGAAAGGATCTGCAACGTTCTCTTTTCCTTCCACCTTCAGAATTTGAACGTCTTCACGTTCAACTATTTCTCTAATTAGATGAAACTTCCGAGGAACGTGTTTGGATTTCTGATGTGCTCTCAGCTCTTTGGCTTGTGCAATAGCTCCCGTATTGTCACAAAATAAAGGAACACTTTCCTTTGCTAAAGGAACCACACCAAGCTCAATTAAGAACTTCCTCATCCATACAGCTTCCTTAGCAGCGTCACATGCCGCTATGTATTCTGCTTCAGTTACTGAATCAGCTACTGTAGCTTGTTTGGAACTCTTCCAACTCACTGCTCCACCATTCAAGGTAAAGACATAACCAGAAGTAGATTTGCTATCATCCTTATCTGATGCAAAACTTGTATCGGTATGGCCTAACAATTTAAGCTCATTATCTCCATATATGAGGAATTGGTCTTTAGTTCTTCTCAAGTACTTAAGAATAGTTTTGACAACTTTCCAATGTGCATCACCCGGATTCCCTTGGTACCTACTTGCTACTCCTAGCGCATAGGCAACATCCAGTCTTGTACATGTCATGGTATACATGATAGCTCCCACTGCGTTAGCATATGGGATTATATTCATGCGTTCTCTTTCCTCTAGGGTCTTAGGACTATCCTCCCTAGATAGAGAAACTACAGTTCCAATAGGTAAGTAACCCTTTTTGGAATTATCCATGTGATACTTCCTTAAGATAGTATCAATGTACGTAGATTGGGAGATTCCAAGCGACTTCCTTGATCTATCTCTATAGACCTTTATTCCAAGAATATAAGTTGCTTCTCCCATATCTTTCATGGAGAACTTTTCAGATAGCCAAACCTTTGTTTCTTGCATGGCTGGCACATCATTTCCTATTAGAAATATGTCATCTACATACAACAATAAAATAACTATGCTCCCACTAACCCTTTTGTACACATATGGCTCCTCTTCACAACGCACAAAATCGAACTTTTCGATTGTCGTGTGAAAACGAATGTTCCAACTACGAGAAGCTTGCTTTAATCCATAAATGGATCGTTGTAGCTTACATACTTTACTAGGAGCATATGACAATGTGAAACCTTCAGGTTGAGTCATATAGACATCCTCCTTGAGCTCACCATTAAGGAAAGTCGTTTTCACATCCATTTTCCAAATCTCATAATCATAGTATGCAGCAATAGCTAGCAAAATCCGAACAGATTTGAGCATTGCAACAGGGGAGAACGTTTCTTCATAATCAATACCTTCTTTTTTATTATAACCCTTAGCAACCAGACGGGCTTTAAAGGTCTCAACCTTACCATCCGCTCCAATCTTTCTCTTAAAAACCCATTTACACCCAATAGGTTTTAAGTCATTAGAGTCATCAACTAAAGTCCACACTTTATTGATTTTCATTGACTCCATTTCGGATTACGTGGCAACAAGCCATTTCTCATGGTCTGGACTAGCCATCGCCTCTTGATAACACTTAGGATCGTCTTGAATAATAAGGTCATCATCAGTATGATTATCCTCATTATTGCACACTAATAGATTCATACTATTTGGTGCACGACGTTCTCTAATTGATCTTCTAGGAGGCTCATTGTCACGCCCTAAATTCAGTAGAACCGAACCCGGAACGCGAACTTTTAAAACAATAAAACATTTCAAGCCTTTTAAATAAATCACTTTAAAACCATCAAGTAGTTAATCAAAATAATTATTTACAACTCAAAAGTACGTCCCAACAAGCGGACAAAAGCAAAGTGTACGTCGATAGACTCAAAAGAATAACCTCGACTCCGCTCCTAGCTCTTCAAGCTTCGAGAGCTCACCTAGTCCATCTCGCGACCAGTACCTGTAGGAAAAGCAGCTAGGGGTGAGCGTTCGCTCACCACCACAGATAACAGACTGACTACAGCATACTTAGCAGACAATGCCGGTAACAGCAACAACAAACTCAACACCGGGGACTACTATACCCAAACTCAAGTAACCCGACTAACACACAACAGTCGCCTTCCTCAACCGACTCAACACTCGGACACGTAATGTAGACCCGACACAACAATCACGACCTCTTCCAAGGACACAAAAGGCAACCATGCAACACCCAAGATCACAAAGGATCGCACACCAAACAAGATCACAAAGGATCGCACTCCAGTCAGCTGCTCAGTGTCGGTTGCTAACCGGCTGGGCTCGAGCCTGCCCCACCCTGTCAGGCTCACCCTGTCAGGCTCAGTGTCGGATCGCTCACCCTGTCAGGCTCCAGGCGGTCGACATGTTGGCGATATACCGAGCTACTTTTCCGATAGCTAGTCGGGAGGGGAGCAACCCTCCATCGCCTAAGAATGCTCAACCTGCCGATCCCTGTCAGGCCAGGCTAGCCAAAGAACGCTCGACCTGCCGATCCCTGTCAGGCAAGCCAGCCAACCTCCACGCACTTCCCGACACAAAGTCGGGTCACTAACCTCAGGCAATCACAATCACAATCACAAGCAAAGTTCAACAAACAACAACAAGACCGTTTCAACACTCCACAGGCACTCATGGCCACCCAAGACACCAACGGTAAGACACAGATTCAACAACCCCACGGGCACTCATGGCCACCCACGACACACCGACAGTAACTCACGGGCTCAACAACCCCACGGGCACTCACGGCCTCCCAAGACACACCAACAGTAACTCACGGGCTCAACAACCCCACGGGCACTCACGGCCACCCAAAACACCAACGGTAAAACACGGGCTCAACAACCCCATGGGCACTCATGGCCACCCAAAACACCAGCGGTAAAACACGGGCTAAACAACCCCACGGGCACTCATGGCCACCCAAGACACCAACAGTAAAGACACGGGCTCTCATGGCCACCCAAGACACCAACAGTAAAGACACGGGCTCTCATGGACACCCAAGACACAGCAGTAAAAAACGGGCTCTCATGGCCACCCAAGACACAAATATTAAAGTACGAGCTCTCATGGCCACCCAAGACACAAACTAAACAATCAACCTCCGGGCATGGTCATGTGCCTCCAGTAATTCTAATATCGATAAGTTCACTGCTACTACGACACTACTAAGTGTCACATGCATTTCTAATGTTCGATACGTTCCCGTATCACACGACACTACCCGGTGTCGCCTGAGTCTCTAATAATCGATAAACTTACTTAACCCACGACACCCCGGTGTCACATGCAATTCTACTGTTAACTTTCCCTAATCAAGGCCGAGATCCGGCTACTTTTCTCTACCTCTTGAAGCGTGTCACAACGATGCTCGCTCTCTGGCAATGCTCCAAATTTCCCGCTTAGTCTCCTCTTTCCACGGTAGGCGACACGGTCTACAAGTATTACAATTAACACACTTTTTAAGTAAGCATGCGAAACCCGAAATTAAAGAATTAAACGCCCAAACTCAACCCCGACAATGTCGATCACTCCCAAACTTCCCAATTACTCGACTTTGTCGATAATGGACCCGGAAAGGCCCATTTCGTCCGGCTTGGCCAATCTTCCCGGGATCGGGAAAACGTCCCTCGGGCTCCAAAAATTTCCATTTTCGTTTCTACAATTCCTAATTATACTCACTCGTTCCAACGCAGTTGGCGGAATCAATTTCCGAATCCTCACAAATTACAAACCCTAATTCCCTATTTTTCAATACAAGACAGTAATCTACAAAAGAAAAAAAAATAACAAAACTTTTGATACCGATAAAGTGGCTACAGAAGCTTTCTTCTTAATGTCTTATTGCTCTTACTCCACAAATATCACTAAGCTACTGCTCATAATACCACCATTTACAAAAGGAAAGCAAGTTGATTTTGCTTGTGTTTCCGTGAATGGCATGGAGTAATTAAGGATCATTTAAAATCTATCAAGGAAAAGACAAAATAGAAAACACAAGATGCTGATTTACCCAAGCTACCAATTTCCCCTTTGTTCTGTCAAGTCAGATGCATTCATAGAGATAGGAAACAAGAGCTCAAGGTCATTACCTCTTCACCGTAGTTCACCAAAACAATAGAAATGAGGAGCTCTCTCTCTGCCTCACACCAATGAAGTCGCGCCACCCAAGATCAATTGATGCCTCTGTAGACCATCACCCATGCAGCAAGAAGAACACCATGTCCTCTCCTCATCAACGTTGCCGCCGCACCACAACCAAACCTATTTTATTCCCTTGTTTCTCTCCAAAAAACCCCAAAAACCCCCAAAAACCCCTTATGGCCGAACACCCCCAACCTCATAGTCTTCTTGTTTTGCCCCATAAACCTAACACCACCACTTGGTTGACAAGTGGCAAGTGGGTCCCACACCTTTTTGGAAAAATATCTTCTAGATATTTTCCAATCAGATTCGCGAAATTCGTACGTTTCGGGCCCCGAACGGGCACTTTTTCCAAGAAATTACGAAACTTCACGGGCTACAAGGAAACAGCTCAACTAAGACCGATGCGATGACGGCTAAGCTTTTTGGATCCAAAACGGTCCTCGAATGGACCAAAACGTCGCTCGGTTGACTTTTCCAGCGAAAAGTCAACATTTCTCAAACTGATCAGAAATTTTCCCTGAGTCCCCCGGAACTCACTTTGGTCGATATCGGGGTCAACTTAAGTCCGGTATGACCCTCGGGGTCAACTTTAGGTTCATTTAAGTGTCTGTCGAATTTTTTTAAATTTTCCAGTTTTTCGCAGGTTTGACTGGCGTTGACCGGGAGTGGTTCTTACACTCTTGTACTTCTTGATTCTGTTGTTTCCCTTGTTCCTGAACTGGTTCATTTACCAAATCATTTACCTCAACGTTTGAGGTTGAACCCTCAGTGGAAACTGTAAGACATCAAGAAAAGGTTGCTCAATATGCATCTCATGCTCTTGAGTCGGTGTTGACTCATTGGTATCTTGTATTTCATCAAGATCTATTTCTACTCCAGTTTTTCCAACATCAAGGAACTCCATTTCTAAAATGGTCGCGTTCCTAGCCACAAACACTTTGTGTTCAGAAGGATGGTAGAAATAGTATCCCATAGTCTCCTTGGGATAACCAACAAATCTGCATTTGGTAGACTTAGCCTCAAGCTTGTCTGATTGCAGTCGCTTAACATAGGCTGGACAACCCCAAACTCTTAAATGTTTAAGGCTGGCTTTCCATC
The DNA here is from genome assembly GCA_963921825.1 of Erodium maritimum. Lineage (NCBI taxonomy): Eukaryota > Viridiplantae > Streptophyta > Magnoliopsida > Geraniales > Geraniaceae > Erodium > Erodium maritimum. The sequence continues at coordinate 48,265,530 of OY997591.1, forward strand.
CTTTCCATATCTCATATGGTGTTTCAACAACTGCCTTAGTGGGAACCTTATTTAACAAATATGCAGCAGCTTCTAAAGCATATCCCCATAGGAAGATAGGAAGATCTGTGAACCCCATCATCGATCGTACCATATCTAATAAGGTACGATTTCGCCTCTCAGAAACACTGTTGTGTTGCGGTGTCCCAGGAGGACTCCATTGTGATAGGATTCCATCTTGTGATAAATAATCAATAAAATCATCTGTGAGAGACTCACCCCCACAGTCAGATCTCAGTGCCTTGATATTCTTACCGGTTTGTTTCTCAACTTCACTTTTGAACATTTCAAAAGATTCCGACTTATGTCTCATGAGATATACGAAACCATATCTCGACATATCGTCAGTGAAGGTGATAAAGTAAGAATATCCACCTTTTGCTTGAACTTTCATTGGTCCACATACATCACTATGTATGATTCCCAAAAGTTCACTGGCTCTTTCTCCAATTCCATTAAGAGGAGATTTTGTCATTTTTCCAATGAGACAAGATTCACAAGTATCGTATGATTCATAATCATATTGCCCAAGACACCCCGTCTTATGCAACTTGTTTATTCTTTTCTCACCGATATGACCAAGCCTACAGTGCCAAAGGTAACTTTGATTTACTTGATTATTTCTCTTCCTCTTCTGGCCAGAGATAGTCATAACAAGACAAGTAACTAATTCAGGTAAGACATAAAGACCATATTTTTTGTAAACATCGACATATAATTCATCAGCATGAAATATAGAACAATGATTATCACAAATATCCAAACGAAGTCCATGTTCAACCAAATATGAAACAGAAATTATGTTTGAAAGAAACGTAGGAATGTAATAGCAATCCTCCAACAATAAAGTCTTTCCAGTAGGCATTACAAGAGTTATGGTCCCTACAGCTAGGGCAACACCACTTGCTTTATTTCCAACTTGTATGTTGACCTCTCCTTTCTTCAACCTCCTATTGATTTTTAGCCCCTGCAACATATTGCAGATGTTAAAACCACTTCCGGTATCCAACACCCATTTCGAAGCATCAATAGATGTCAAAGAAATCATGAAAACATTTTTCATTAATGTCTTACCTTGTTTCTTGTCCTTCAGAGTAGCCAAATACTCTTGACAATTCCCCCTCCAATGTCCTTTCTTCTTGCAGAAGAAACATTCAGCATCCTCCTGACCAGTGCTCAACTTCATTTTCTTGAATTTGTTCAAAACATAATTCTTTGGCCCAAGTGGATTTTTCTTAGATTTCCTCACATTTTTTCACTTGCCCTTAGAAGAGCTACCGATCAGATTCACAGATCCCGACACTTTCACCTTTCCAGATGTGATTTGATTCTCAAAATCGATCAACAAATTGAGCAATTAATGAAGATCACAATCCATCTTGTTCATGTTATAATTAACAATGAACGGTGAAAAAGTGTCATCAAGAGATTGCAAGATCAAATCCTGCGATAACTCCTTACCAAGTGTGCAACCTTGCTTCTCAAGCCGTTATACAAGATCAATCATCTTTAGAACATGGGTGTGAATTGGTTCCTTGGGTTTCGTTCAGATTTGAACAAGGACTTAGATATCTGATATCTTGCTGTCCTACTTTGAGACCCATACATCTTCTTAAGATGCTCTATGATATGTGGTGGATTCATAGTCTCATGTTGCCTCTGAAGATCAGGACTCATGGAAGCCAAAATGATGCACTGAGTAGTAGTACTTCGTTCTTGGTACTTCGAATATGCATCTAATGCAACTACATCAGTCACTCCCTCAGCGGTAGCTTCCATCATGGGGTTATCAATCACATCGATAAGTTTTTCATGCATGAGAATAATTCTCAAGTTCCGGTACCAGTCATCAAAATTGTTACCAGACAGTTTGTTAGCATCAAGTATGCCACGCAGTGTGATAGTAGCCATTTCAGAAAGTAATTGTAAAGGAAAACAACAATAGAACAAACATACATCATTAAGACATACGATTCATCAAAATGATAATACAAACTTTAAAACATGAATGAGCACCTTGGTTGTCAAGTCGTTTCTCACACATAATTAAAGTTTTTCTTGATTTTATCACATAAAACCACAACATGCTATATACTACATAGTCACCTGGTTGTCAGGTTGGTCCTATTAGTATATTTGAGTTTATCCATCCTAATGACAGAAAACTAGTTAATATTACACCCTCTGGGTAGTCCAGACTATAAGTGTAACATCAAATAATTTTTCTTCACTCACACATCACATGCAATAGACAAAATTACTTCCTCTTGAAAATTAATTAAAGTTATACCCTCTGGGTAGTCCAGACTATAAGTACAAACATTAAATAAATTTCTATGTATCTGCATCGTATGCAAATAAGAGGAATATATATATATATATATATATATATATATATATATATATATATCTTTGAACTACAAGTCCCCTGGTAGTCAGGTCGTACCTTGTAAACAAAAATAAAATAAAAAATTATTCTGAACTACAAGTCCCCTGGTAGTCAAGTCGTTCCTTGTAAACGAATAAAAATTATTTATCTACTTGGATGAAAAAGCCGATGACAAAATATCTCATATTTTATCAATTAAAACTCAATAATTTTTTTAAAAAAATTATTTGTATCAAAACAATTTTAATACAATTTTTCATCATATGAAAAACATATACATGTCACACACATATCAATAGTTTATACACTGTATAAACAACTAGTTATCAACCAATCTCATGTTAAACATATGTGAACACATTTACAATCAACAAAAAGTCATTCTAGGTATATATGGCCTATGACGCATAATAGACAATATATACACGGTTGTCATGTAAAAAGTGTAAAGCATAAATCATGATACATACGTATCCATATCATAAAGGATCTGTACACATATATTCACTAAGCATACATATATATATATACATATATATATATATATATATATGTTCACGGACAAAGACAATAAAAATAGGTTTATTGTCTGATTCGTCAAAGCAATACGTATAATATGTATATACATATACATATAAAAAAATTTACATATGATTTAAATGAAAAATAACTTTGGCTCTGATACCAATTGAAGGATCGAAAAAACATCATATGTTCGCAGCAGAATTAAATCGTTCGATCCAAAATAAATATATTGCATGTAAATCATCGTTAAAACAATAAAATCACTTACTTGATTTGTAGAACGAAATTGATTTAGCTCCGAAACTACGAAGCCTCTAGTGTATCCACGCCGAGTAACGATCTTGGATGCTTTCAACAATTGAGACGGTTATGGAGAAGAACGATTCTTCTTTCGGTTATTTGGGAGAGAATAGAAAAAGTGGCTGCAGAGAATAATCTAAAAAAAATTATGTCTCTTAACCCTAATTATCTCTTTATATACTTTTAATTATTGGGTCCAAGACTCAATTGGGCTTGAAACCCGATTGGGCCTAGGGCAAACCCAACACTCTTGGCTCCTTGGCTTGTGAAATAACGCTTGTATTGTCACAAAATAAAGGAACACTTTCCTTTACTAAAGGAACCACACCAAGCTCAGTTAAGAACTTCTTTATCCATACACATTTCTCAACAGCATCACATGCAACTATGTATTCTGCTTCGGTTACTGAATTAGCTACGAGGGCTTGTTTGGAACCCTTCCAACAAATTGCCACACCATTTAAGGTAAAACCATAACCAGAGGTAGATTTGCTATCGTCCTAATCTGATGCAAAACTTACATCAATATGGCCTAATAATTTAAGGTTCTTATCTCCATATATGACGAATTGGTCTTTAGTTCTTCTCAAGAACTTAAGAATATGTATGAGAACTTTCCAATGTGCCTCACCCGGATTCCTTTGGTACCTACTTGCTACTCCTAGCATATAGGAAACATCCGATCTCGTACATGTCATGGTATACATGATAGCTCCCACTATGTTAACATATTGGATTCTACTCATGTGTTCTCTTTCCTCTAGGTTCTTACGACTATCCCCCTAGAAAGAGAAACTCCAGTCCAATAGGTAAGTACCCCTTTTTGGAATTATCCATGTGATACTTTGTTAAGATAGTATCAATGTACATAGATAAGGAGATCACAAACAACTTCCTTAATCTATCTCTATAGACCTTTATTCCAAGAATATAAGTTTCTCTCACATCTATCACGGAGAACTTTTTAGATAGCCAAATATTTGTTTATTGCATGGCTGACACATCATTTCCTATTAGGAATATGTCATCTACTTACAACACTAGGAAAACAATAACGCTCCCACTAACCTTCTTGTACACACATGGCTCCTCTTCACAACGCACAAAATCTAACTTTTCGATTGTCGTGTGAAAATGAATTTTCCAACTATGAGAAGCTTTTTTTTAATCCATAAATGGATCGTTGTAGCTTACATACTTTAATAGGAGCAAATGACAATGTGAAACCTTCAAGTTGAGTCATATAGACATCCTCCTTGAGCTCACCATTAAGGAAAGCCATTTTCACATCCATTTGTCAAATCTCATAATCATAGTATGCAACAATAGCAAGCAAAATCCGAATAGATTTGAGTATTACTACAAGGGAGAACGTGTCTTCATAATCAATACCTTCCTTTTGATTATACCCCTTAGCAACCAGACGGGCTTTAAAGGTTTAAATCTTACCCTCCGCTCCAATCTTTCTCTTAAAACCATATTTACACCCAATAGGTTTTAAGTCCTTAGAGTTATCAATTAAACTCCATACTTTATTGATTTTCATTGACTCCATTTCGGATCCCATGGAAGCAAGCCATTTCTCATGGTCTGGACATATCCATCGCCTCTTGGAAACACTTAGGATCGTCTTTAATAATAAGGTCATCATCAATATGATTGTCCTCATTATCGCACACTAATAGATTAATCCTATTTTGTGCTTGACGTTCTCTAATTGATCTTCTAGGAGGCTCTTGTACTTCTTGATTCTGTTGTTACCCTTGTTCATGAATTGGTTCATTAACCAAATCATTTATCTCAACTGTAAGAACCACTCCCGGTCAACGCCAGTCAAATTGGCGAAAAACAGAAAAATTTAAATTTTTTGGACAGACAGCTAAATGAACCTAAGATTGACCCCGATATCGACCAAAGTGAGTTCTTGGTGACTTAGGGCAACTTTTTGACCAATTCGGGAAAAGTTGACTTTTTGCCGTAAAAGTCAACCGAGCGACGTTTTGGTCCGTTCGAGACCCGTTTGGGATCCAAAAAGCTTACTCGTCGTTACAGCGGTCTTGGTTGGGCCGTTTCCTTGTAGCACGTGAAGTTCGTAATTTCTTGGAAAATGGGCCCGTTCGGGGCCCGAGACGGCCGAATTTCGCGAATCTGACTGAAAAATATCTACAAAGATATTTTTCTAAAAGGTGGGACCCATTTGACACTTGTCACACTTTTGGTGGTTGATAGTTTTAAAATAAAGAAAAGGAAATGAGGGGTAGTTTGTAATTAAGAGGTATGGTGTGTTTTTAAAACAAAATAAAAGAAAATGAAGAGAGAAAGTGTCGGCAATAGAGAAAAAAAAGAGAGAAAGAAGGAGAGAGAAAGAAGAGAGAAGGAGGAAGAGAGAAAAGAAAGAAAGTGAAGGGTTTTGGTGATTTCCCGAGGATCCGACCGGCCGATCGACTCAACGACTGCTAATCCGAACCCCCCCTGTAATTCCCTATGGTGAGAACCCATTCTTTTCTCGTTTTGGAACGTTTGAATTTTAGGGTTTGAGTTTAAATGGGTTGATTAAGGTTGGGTTAAGGATTGGGGTTCGTTAGGAACGTTTTGGGGCGAAAAGGAACATTTTTCGTTGTGGCCGTGTGGGGCCCACTTGGCCGGGCCTGGGTTTTTCGTGTTCGGGTGGTTTTGGACGATCCCCGAATCGATAATTCACACCCGGAACGAATCATGGGATTAAATTGTGAAAAAATTTTAAATGTCGGGTTTAGAAATTTTAAACGCGAATTAAATCGCTCGGACGTCGGAAATTTATTTCGTCAATTGCGTTGGAACCCTTGAATTATTCTAAGATCGTAGAAACGAAAACGGAAATTTTCGGAGCCCCAGAAGGGCGTTTTCCGATCCTGGGCAGATTCGCCAAGGCGGGCGAATCGGGCTTTTCCGGGCCCATTGTTGACAATGTCGAGTAATTGGGAAATTTGGGAGTGATCGACATTGTCGGGGTTTCTTTTGGGCGTCAAGTTCAGCTTTTCCAGCGAACTTAAAAAGTGTTTCAATTTGTGATAATTGTAGACCGTGTCGCCTACCGTGGAAAGAGGAGGCTAAGCGGGAAATATGGAGCTTTGCCGGAGCGAGAGCATCGGATTTGACACGCTTCAAGAGGTAGGAAAAAGTAGTCGGATCTCGGCCTTGACTAGGGAAAGTTAACATTAGAAATGCATGTGACACTTACTGGTGTCGTAGGATAAGTAAATTTATCGAACAATAGAAATGCAGGCGACATTTAGTGGTGTCGTAGGATACGTGAACGTATCGAACAATAGAAATGCATGTGACACTTAGTAGTGTCGTAGGATAAGTGAACATATCGAACAATAGAAATACTGGTGGCTTTTGGTTGTGCATGTAGGTTAAGTAACTTGTTGTGTTTATGAGGGTGGTCATGTGTGCCTTTGGGGTGTTGAACCCGTATTTTACTGTTTGTGTGTCGTGGGTGGCCATGTGTGCCTGTGGGGTGTTGGACCCGTATGTTTTTACTGTTTGTTTTCGTGGGTGGCCGTGTGTGCCTGTGGGGTGTTGAAAGTGTATGTTACTGTTTGTGTGTCATGGGTGGCCATGTGTGCATGTGGGGTGTTGAACTCGTATGTTATTGTTTGTGTTTGTGCGTGTCCATGAGTGCCCGTGGGGAGTTGAGCCCGTATTTGGTTGACTGACGTGCCGAGTGGTAGTTAGTCGTGTTGTCGTATTCTTTTCCTTTCCTTTGCGGGGTATTGTGTGCCTTTTGGTTGTGACTGTGATTGTTCTGGTGGTACTGTTGAGCTATGCCCGATGGGTGTGTCGTACCCTCCGGTGCGCGGTCGGTAAAGTGCAGAGGGTTGTGGTCCCCGTCAGGTGAGTCGCACCTTCTGGCGCGTGATCGGTAAAGTGCTGAGGTTAGAGCTGTGCCCGAGGGGTGTGTCGTACCCTCCAATGCGTGGTCGGTAAAGAGCAGAGGGCTGTGGTCCCCGTAGGTGAGTAGCACCTTCCGGCGCGTGATTGGTAAAGTGCTGAGGCTGGATTTATGCCCGAGGGGTGTGTCGTACCCTTCGGTGCGCGGTCGGTAAAGAGCAGAGGGTTGTGTCCCCATCAGGTGAGTAGCACCTTCCGGCGCGTGATCGGTAAAGTGCTGAGGCTTGTGGTTGTGGTTTGCGTGATTTTGATCACTTTTATGTTGTGTTCTTTGAGGTCGTCATTACGGTGTCGGGTCTACATTACGTGTACGGGTGTTTAGTTTTGTTGGGGAAAGTAACAGTTTTCGTGTGACAGTCGGTTATTTGAGTTTGGGGATAGTAGTCCCCGGTGTTTTGTTTGTTGATGGTGTTTCCGGTATTTCTTCTAGTATGTCATAGTCAGTCTGGTATCCGTGGTGGTGAGCGAAACGCTCACCCCTAGTTGCTTTTCCTACAGGTACTGGTCGCGAGGCGGACTAGGGGAACTCTCGAAGCTTGAAGAGCTGGGAGCGGGAGTCCGGGTTTTGGGGAGTCTAGCGACGTACATGTTGGTTTTTGTCCGCTTGTTTTGGACGTATTTTAAGTTGTAAAATATTATTTTGTTTAACTTAAAGTGGTGATTTTAAGCGGTTTTATTAAAATGTTTGAAAATGGCTTTATTGTTTCACCGTTCGCGTTCCGGGTTCGGTCCTACTGAATTCAGGGCGTGACAGTTTGGTATCAGAGCTCGAGGTTTCACACCTCGGACTGTACGTAAATTTGGTGGGGAGAGTCGAGTCATTAAAAGTCTCGTCGTGCGTGGGTTGCGCAAGTCGGAAACCGTGTGTAGACCCGTAGTGACATGAGTCATGTTTGTTGTTGTGTGTATGTGTAGTACTGTTGTTACTGGCATAATGATTGTGTGTTGTTGCGTGAAACGTTTTTAAGCTGTCGCGACTCGACTCAGGAGCGCTCCTGTAGTCGAACATGACGGTGCTGATATCAAGTGGGTACAATTTAGTTCGGGGACGCCTGGACCGGGTTGTAACTACGTGATGTCAAAAAAATGAGATTTTATGATGAAAGAGAGAAAAGTTTTAAATTTGGTTGGCCCTGTGGGCGTATGTTTTAAAATTGGTTGGCCCTGTGGGCGTGTTTTTAAATTTTTTGGCCCGGTGGGCGTGTTTTAAACTTTGTTGGCCCTGTGGGAGTGTTTTTAAATTTGTTGGCCCGGTGGGCGTGTTTTGAAATTTTGTTGGCCCGGTGGGCGTGTTTTGAATTTGGTTGGCCTTATGGGCTTGTGATTGAGGTTGGGTGATTGGAATTTGTCTATGAATTGTTGTGCGTGTGGTCGATAATTTGGTGATCGAGCGTGTGTGGCCCTTAAGGTTGATTTTAGGGTAAAAAGGGGTAAAGATCGAGTCTGAAATGAATTCGGAAAACAGGCCTACGGTGTGAGAGTCTCACCACGGAGAGGGGTTAGGGTTGATGCGTTGCGGCGCCATACGAACTAGGTTTCCCCTATGTGAACGGGTGTTCGAGGTTTCCCTCACGTGAACAGGTGGTTTGAGGTTTCCTTCACGTGAGTGGGTTATTCGAGGTTTCCCTCGCGTGAACGGGTGGTTTGAGGTTTCCTTCACGTGAGTGGGTTATTTGAGGTTTCCCTACGTGATCGGGTAATTGGGGTATTGAAGTTCTGAGCAATAGTGGTTTGCTGAGTAGAGAACATGATCCCCGTTTGAGGTTTCCCTACGTGATCGGGTAATTGGGGTATTGAGGTTGTGAGCAATAGTGGCTTGCTGAGTTGAGAACATGATCCCCGTTTGAGGTTTCCCTACGTGATCGGGTAATTAGGGTATTGAGGTTGTGAGCAATAGTGGCTAGCGGAGTTGAGAATATGATCCCCATTCGAGGTTTCCCTTACGTGAACGAGTATTTGAGGTATTGATAGCGTGAGCAGTGTGACGTTTTAGTATCAGGTTTTGAGGTAATGGTTTGCCCTGGTTAGATTGGTAAGTCGTTAGTGCTTTACTAGTATGCCATAATCGAACGAGTGTCCGTGGAGGTGAGCAGAACGCTCATCCCCTTTACTACTTTTCCTGTAGGGGACGAGTAGCGAACACTGGTTTGGTTGCGGAAAGTTATAAGTGAATGCATAGAGGATCGGGTGAGGGTTGTGCTATGCCTTATCGGTGTGACTAATGGAGTGGTTGATCGATCTCTGATTTGGGCGTCTTTTCTGTTGGATACCGGGGCGTCACACTCGTTTGCTTCGTTGAGTTGTGCTGAGATGTTGGGGTGGAGTTTAGAGCCGTTGAGTCCACCCCCGCGTCTGGACACGCCGGTTGGTGGTGGTGTGGTGTCGACTAGGTTCTTTCGTGCCTGCGAAGTTAGAGAAGCGAACTGATACATGAGGTTCGAGAGAGGGATCAAGAGCCCTGATGCTGGATCGAGTCCTCACCCTGAGGATTCGGGTATGTCGGAGTTGGTGGGCACGACGGCGGTAGTTGAGTGAGGTCTTAGAGAAACTACAAGGGTCCGTGAGGTTCGGTAGTGACTGAGCTTGTTCGTGTATCCGTGGGGAAGATACTTACGAAATGACAACCTTTGACGTGATCCTGCGAATGGATTGGCTGGCGAAGTACCGAGCCAATATCGACTATTACAGGCGACAAGTTATGGTATCATGGAGGTTTGTTCATACCGCGTAACGGTGGAGGCAATGAGCTGCGAGAGTCGCATTATTCGCGTCCGATAGTGCACGTGGGTAGCACTAAGAGGAGCGCAACATCAGGCAGCATATCTAGTGGAGCGGGATGCGGAGAGCGGTTGCGAAGTTAGTATCGCGGTACCTCACTCGTCAGCAGGTGAGAGCCGAACAACAGCGTCCCGCTGGATTATTGCAACCACTGCGGGTTGCACAGTGGAAATGGGGCACGTCACGATGGATTTCGTGTTCGGGTTGTTTAGGACGATCCCCAAGTCGTTAATCCACCCCTGGAACGAATTTTGGAATTAAATTGTAAAAGTTGGATATGACGGGTTTAGAAACTTGAAACGCGAATTAAATTTCTCGGAAGTCGGAAATTGATTCCATTGATGGCGTTGGAACCCTTGAATTATTCTAAGATCGTAGAAACAAAAACGGGAATTTTCGGAGCCCCGGAAGGGCGTTTTCCAATCCCGGGCAGATTCGCCGAGCCGGGCGAATCGGGCTTTTCCGGGCCCATTATTGACAATGTCGAGTAATTAGGAAGTTTGGGAGTGATCGACATTGTCGGGGTTGAGTTTGGGCGTCAAATTCATTAAAATTCAGCTTTGTCCGCAAACTTAAAAAGTGTTTTAATTGTGATCTTGTTAGATCGTGCAGAGGACCGCGGCAAGGGAAATCTAGGCGAGTGATCGCGAGCACGCCGGAGCTTGGGCGTGGACTTTTGGGAAAGCGTTACGAGGTAGGGAAAAGTAGTCGGATCTCGGCCTTGACTAGGGAAAGTTAACAGTAGAAATGCATGTGACACCTAGTGGTGTAGTAGGATGAGTAAGTTTAACGAACACTAGAAATGCAGACGACACTTAGTGGTGTCGTACGATACGTGAACGTATCGAACAATAGAAAGGCATGTGACACTTAGTAGTGTCGTAGGATAAGTGAGCTTATCGAACAATAGAAATACTGGTGGCTTTTAGTTGTGCCCTGAGGTTGATTGATTTTACTGTTGGTGCGTCGTGGGTGGCCATGAGTGTCGTTGGAAGTTGAACCCGTGTGTTACTGTTGGTGTGTCGTGGGTGGCCATGAGTGCCGTTGGGGTGTTGAACCAGTGTGTTACTGTTGGTGTGTCGTGGGTGGCCATGAGTGCCGTTGGGGTGTTGAACCCGTGTGTTACTGTTTGTGTGTCGTGGGTGGCCATGAGTGTCATTGGGGTGTTGAACCTGTGTATTACTGTTGGTGTGTCGTGGGTGTCCATGAGTGCCATTGGGGCGTTGAACCCGTGTATTACTGTTGGTGTGTCGTGGGTGGCCATGAGTGTCGTTGGGGTGTTGAACCCGTGTGCTACTGTTGGTGTGTCGTGGGTGGCCATGAGTGTCGTTGGGGTGTTGAACCCGTGTGCTATTGTTGGTGTGTCGTGGGTGGCCATGAGTGTCGTTGGGGTGTTGAGCCCGTGTGTTACTGTTGGTGTGTCGTGGGTGGCCATGAATGTCGTTGGGGTGTTGAACCCGTGTATTACTGTTGGTGTGTCATGGGTGCCCATGAGTGTCGTTGGGGTGTTGAACCCGTGTATTACTGTTGGTGTGTCGTGGGTGGCCATGAGTGTCGTTGGGGTGTTGAACCCGTGTGTTACTGTTGGTGTGTCGTGGGTGGCCATGTGTGCCTTTGGGGTGTTGTCCCGTGTATTACTGTTGGTGTGTCGTGGGTGGCCATGTGTGCCTTTGGGGTGTCGACCCGTGTATTATTGTTGGTGTGTCGTGGGTGGCCATGTGTGCCTTTGGGGTGTTGACCCGTGTATTACTGTTGGTGTGTCGTGGGTGGCCATGAGTGCCTTTAGGGTGTTGAACCTTGGGTATTGCTTGTGATTGCCTGAGGTTGGGGGCCCGCCTGACAATAAAGGGGTCCTGTGGTCGCGCGCGTGGGGGTTGGCTAGCCTTCCGACTAACCATCGGTAAAGTTGTGCATTCTTCTGCCTGAGGTTGGGGGCCCGCCTGACAATAAAGGGGTTCTGTGGTCGCGCGCGTGGGGGTTGGCTAGCCTTCCGGGTTAACCACCGGTAAAGTTGTGCATTCTTCGGCGATGGAGGGCGGCTCCCCTTCCGACCAGCTATCGGAAAAGTATTGCGGCCTATATCGCTAACAGGTCGACCGCCTGGCCCGACAGAGATCGGGGAAAGTTGCGTGGGGCAGGCTCGAGCGCAGCTGGTTAGCAACCGGCACTGAGCAGCTGGAGTGCGATCCTTTGTGATCTTGTTTGGTGTGCGATCCTTTGTGATCTTGGGTGTTGCGTGGTTATCTTTTGTGTCTTTGGTGGAGGTCGTAACCGCTGTGTCGGGTCTACATTACGTGTCCGGGTGTTGAGTTGGTTGGGGAAAGTAACAGTTCGTGTGTCAGTCGGGTTACTTGAGTTTGGGAATAGTAGTCCTCGGTGTTTGGTTTGTTGTTGGTGTTTTTATGCTAGTATGTCATAGTCAGTCTGGTATCCGTGGTGGTGAGCGAACGCTCACCCCTAGCTGCTTTTCCTACAGGTACTGGTCGCGAGACGGACTAGGGGAACTCTCGAAGCTTGAAGAACTGAGAGCGGGAGTCCGGGTTTTGGGGAGTTTAGCGACGTACGCTTTGTTTATTGTGTCTGCTTGTTTTGGACGTACTTTTAAGTTATAAAAGTTTATTTTGATTAACTAAATGGTGTTTTTTAGAGGTTTTATTAAAATATTTGAAAATGGTTTTATTGGTTCACCGTTCGCGTTCCGGGTATGGTTCTACCGAATTTGGGGCGTGGCAAAACATATATTCAAGTAAGCATGTCTCCAAAAGAAAGAGTATCAGGATGTATCATATACAAACTCGTGTATGTATTTTATTAAAATAATTCAATTTAACATACGATTCAGATGCAAAGCCAAGGCTCTGATACCAATTGAATGATCGAAAAACATCACATGTTCGTAGCGGAATAAAATATTCGATCATAAAACGATCTATTGCACTTGAATCAATGATAAAATTAATAGGCTACTTACTTGATACGTAGAACAAAATTGATATAGATCCGAAAATACGAAGCCTCTAGTATATCCATACCGAACAACGATTTGATGCTTTCAACCACTTGAGACGGCTATGGAGATGAAGAACGATTCTTCAATTTCGTGTTTTGGGAGAGAAGAGAAAAAGAGGCTACAAGAGAATAAGATGAATCCACTTTTCTGGATTCTTAGAACAAAAGAACCATCCCCATTATCATTTCATCTCAAAATCAGAATATAGAAATTTCTTGGTTTCGTGCAATAGCCCTACATCTTTAGTGGCAAGTCGTATGTCATCGACATACAAAACCAGGAACATATACTTACTCCCACTGAACTTGTAATACACACAATCATCAACCATATTTGTCTCAAAACCGAACGAGACAATTACTTTGTGAAATTTGTGGTATCATTGACGGGAAGCTTGTTTGAGTCCATTGATGGATTTCTTTAATTTACAAACCATTTTCTTTCGGTCTGCAAACTCAAATTTTTCTGGTTGTACCATATACATTGCTTCTTCAATGTCACCATTGAGAAACACAGTCTTAACATCCATCTGATACAACTCAAGATCAAGATGAGCGATAAGTACCATAATTATCCTAAAAGAGTCTTCCGATGAAACTAGAGAGAAAGTCTCTTTAAAGTCAATTCCTTCCTTTTGAGTATAGCTTTTAGCGACAAGATGTGCCTTATACTTTTCAACATTACCATTCACATCCCTCTTGGTTTTAAAAATCCATTTACAACCAATTGGTTTTGCTCCTTCAGGTAATGGGACAAGTTCCCAAACTTCAATGTCTTGCATAGACTTATACTCTTCTCGCATGATATCAATCCATTATAGAGAGTTTTTACTTTTCATGGCCTAAGGAAATTTGATTGTATCATCTTCCCTTATTCCATCCAAATGTTCTAGGAGAAATATGACATAATCATCTAGAATAACATTTCTCCTCTCTCTTGTGGATCTTCTTAGTGGAACATGTTGTTAAGGTAGTTGAATTTATTCTTCTGGAACAACTATTTCTGTCACGCCCCAATTTCTGTAAACCGAACTCAGGACGTGAACTTTTAAAACGATAAAATATTTTGAAACCTTTTACATTAAATCACTTTAAGATCACCGTTTGTTCAACAAAATAATATTTACAACTTAAAACACGTCCCAACAAGTGGAAAAAAGTGGTATTCGTCGCTAGACTCAAAATAAACCCAGAATCCCGCTCCCAGCTCTTCAAGCTTCGGAAGCTCACCTAGTCCAACCTGCGACCGGTACCTGTAGGAAAAGCAACTAGGGGTGAGCGTTCGCTCATTACCACGGATAACAGACTGACTACGGCATAATTAGCAGACAATGCCGGTAACACCAACAACCAACTCAACACCGGGAACACCATCCCCAACTCAAGTAACCCGACCGACACCCACACACTGATACTTTCCTCAGCCGACTCAACACTCGGACACGTAAGGTAGACCCGACACAACGATCGACGACCTCCTCCAAAGACACGACAGACCACCACGCAACACCCAAGATCACAAAGGATCGAACACCAAACAAGATCACAAAGGATCGCACTCCTGTCAGCTGCTCAGTGTCGGTTGCTAACCGGCTGGGCTCGAGCCTGCCCCACGCGCTTTGCCGATCCCTTTCAGGCTCCAGGCGGTCGACCTGTTGGCGATATATACAGCGCTGCTTTTCCGATAGCTAGTCGGAAGGGGAGCTGCCCTCTCATCGCCACAACCACCCAAGACACACCAACAGTAACTCACGGGCTCAACAACCCCACGGCACTCACGGCCACCCAAGACACACCAACAGTAAAGACACGGGTTAAATCAACCCCCACGGGCACTCATGGCCACCCAGACACAACAGTAAAACACGGGCTCTCATGGCCACCCAAGACACAAAATACACAATCAACCTCCGGCATAACCAATGCCTCTAACAATCCTACTATCAACAGTTTCACAAACAACCTCCGGGCATGGTCATATGCCTCCAGTAATTCTAATAACGCTAAGTTCTCTGCTCCTACGACACTACTAAGTGTCACATGCATTTCCAATATTCGCTACGTTCCCGTATCATGCCTTTCTAATATTCGATAAACCTACTTAACCCACGACACCCCGGTGTCACATGCAATTCTACTGTTAACTTTCCCTAGTCAGGGCCGAGATCCGGCTACTTTTCCCTACCTCGTATGCTTTCTCCAAAAGCGCACAATCAAGCTCCGGCGTGATCTCGGTCACTCGCCTAGCTTTCCCTTTCCTCTGTCAGCGGCACGATCTAAAAGAACACAATTTTAAACGCTTTTAAGCTTGCAGGCATAAACTGAATTTTAATAAACCTGACGCCCAAAAGTAACCCCGACAATGTCGATCACTCCCAAACTTCCCAATTACTCGACATTGTCGATATTGGACCCGGAAAGGCCCGATTCGCCCGACATGGCGAATCTGCCCGGGTTTTGAAAACGCCCTTCCGGGGCTCCGAAAATTCCCGTTTTCGTTTCTACGGTCTTAGAATAATTAAAGGGTTCCTAGGCACTCGACGGAATCGAATTCCGACTTCCGAGTCATTTAGTTAACGTTTAAATTTTCTAAACCCGATAAATACAACTTTTCCAATTTAATTCCAAATTTCGATTCGGTTATGGATAAATGATCCGGGGAACGTTCTAAACCACCCGAACACTAAACCCGAGCACCCGAGCATGTGGGCCCCACATGGCCACAATGGAAAAATTCCCTTTTTGCCCCAAAACGTTCCTAACGAACCCCAAACCTCAACCATTCATCTTTAAACCAATTCTAACCAAAACCCAACCATATTTGAATCGTTTAAACTCAAACCCTAAAATTCGAACTTAACAAAACGAAAATCGGTTAGGTGCTCACCGTAGAGAATGGGGGTGTGAACTCGATTCTTCTATCGTTGAGACGATCCACCGGTCGGATGAACGAGAAACGTCACAAATCCCCCAAGCCTCTTCTCGTTTTCTCTCCTCCTTCTCTCTTCCTTCTAACTTCTTTCTCTCTCTAAAAAGTCTTATTTTCTACACTATGGCCGACCATCACATGTCTCTCATCTTTTGTTTTGTTCAAAAACACTAACCACACAACAAGAAGACCAAAATACCCCCCCCCCCCCTTTTTCATTTTGTCTTTTCTTTAAAGTCAAGGGTAAAGTTGTCCTCCCTTTTTCCTTCCACCACATTCATGACATGTGTCATGTGGGTCCCACACCTTTTTGTGAAAATATCTCCTAGATATTTTCCGTCATATTCGCGAAATTCGGCTGTTTCGGGCCCCGAACGGGCACTTTTTCCAAGAAATTACGAAACTTGACGGGCTACAAGGAAACGGCTCAACTAAGACCGCTGCGACGACGGCTAAGCTTTTTGGATCCCAAACGGTCCTCGAATGGACCAAAACGTCGCTCGGTTGACTTTTCCATCGAAAAGTCAACATTTCCCAAATTGGTCAGAGAGTTGCCCTGAGTCCCCCGGAACTCACTTTGGTCGATATCGGGGTCAACTTACGTCCAGTATGACCCTCGAAGTCAATTTTAGGTTTAATTAAGTGCCTGACCAAAATTTTTAAATTTTCCTGTTTTTCGCAGGTTTAACTGGCGTTAACTGGGAGTGGTTATTACAATCTACCCCCCTTAGAGGAATTTCGTCCGCGAAATTTAAAACAACGTACTTCAGGAGTCGAACCGGTCGGGTACTTCGCGCGAACCTCGTCCTCGCGTTCCCAAGTCGACTCGGCCTCGTGGTGTCGCCACAATACCAGTTCTAAGCGGATAACCCTTCCGCGCAGGACCTGCTCTCGTGGATCCCTTTCCCATATCGGTTTCTCCTCATACGGGACATCACCCGTTACCTCGACATCCGCCCACTCAAAGACGTACTCAAGACCTCGAAAGGCCCGATACACCGCGGGGCTAACCCGCCTCCGTCGCGGTTGAAACGCACCAGTCCACCTGTCGGACTCATCTCTAGGGATACATGACCACCGACTGCTGACTCGAGAGGTCGGCGTCGTCTGTCAGCATAGCTCCTGTTGACTCTGCGCGGTCTTCAACCGTTCATGCTTCGGCACGCCCGACTCAGCTGTCTCTCGGTCCAGTTCTAGACCCAGTAAACTCTTATTCCTCACTTCTGCCCAGCACACGGGCGATCGACCCGGCCTACCATACAACGCTTCGAACGGTGCCATCATGATACTGGCCTGAAAGCTGTTTTTATAGGCGAACTCGGCTAACCGCTCACGAAACCCATCGTGACGTGCCCCCATTTCCACTGTGCAACCCGCAGTGGTTGCAGTATACCAGCGGGACGCTGATGTTCGGCTCTCACCTGCCGATGAGTGAGGCACCGTGATACTAATCCCACGACCGCTCTCCGCATCCCGCTCTACTAGACATGCCACCCGATGTCGCGCTCCTCTTAGTGCCATTCACGTGCACTGTTAGACGCGAAAGCTGTGACTCTCGCAGCTCTTCGCCTCCGCCGTCACGCGGTATGTACAAACCTCCGCGATACCGTAACTCCCAATTAGTACAACGATCCCAGCCCTCGGCGTCAGTACCGCCGGCAACTATCTCCCGGATCCTTGTCGTCTACAAAACACCACCACAAACTGATTTAAGAACGGCCGGAATATACTGTTCATCAGATCCATGAACGTTGCAGGTGCGTTCGGCAGTTCAAAGTCATCACCCAGAACTCGTAATGCTCATAGCATGTCTGGAATACAGTCCTTGCGACGTCCCCCTCTCGGACTCGCAACTGGTACTATCCGGATCGTAGGTCGATCTTCGAGAAATACGTCGACCCTCTGAACTGGTCGAACAAGTCGTCAATTTTCGGCATCGGGATCGGTCATTCACCGTAACCCGGTTCAGTTTCCGGTAGTCCATGCACATCCGAAGCTCTCCACTCTTCTTCTTCGCGACGAGTGCTGACGCTCCCCACGGTGATGTGCTCGGACGAATAAACCCTTCTCCCGAAGTTCCTCGAGTTGACTCTTCAGCTCGGTCAACTCGGCTGGCGCGAACCTGTAAGGCGCCATCGATAGCGCTGCCGTTCCCGGCACCAGGTCAATCCTGAACTCCACCTCACAAACTGGTGGCAACCCGCTCAACTCCTCAGGAAACACCTCGGGGAACCCCCATACCCTTCGCGGTAACTCTCGGCTCTGCACGGCCGATACTTCCTCCACTACGGACAATGCCGACAGGAGAACCCCACTATTACTACCCAGCACACACGACAACTTCGTGTTGCCTGTTGAAACTGTCACTCGTCGCCTAAAGCATTCGATATTGGCTCGGTACTTCGACAGCCAATCCATTCCCAAGTTTACGTCAAAGGTTTTCATTTCGTAAGTATCCTTCCCTCGGATACACGCACAAGCTCAGTTGCTGCCGATCCTCACGGATCCTCGCAGTCTCTCTAAAACCTCGCTCCACTACCGTCGTCGTGCCTACCAACTTCGAACATACCCGACTCCTCGGGTTGAGGACTCGATTCAGCTTCAGGGTTCTTGAGCCCTCTCTCGAACCTCCTGTGTCGGTTCGCTCCTCTGACTTCGCAGGCACGACAGACTCTAGTCAACACCACACCACCACCAACCGACGAGTCCAGACGCAGGGGTGGACTCAACAGCTCTAAACTCAGCCCCAACCTCTCAGCACAACTCGACGACACAAACGAGTGTGACGCCCCGGTATCCAACAGAAATGACGCTCAAAGCAGAGGCCGAAAAACCACTCCATTAGTTACTCTGGTAAAGTCTAGCGCAAACCCTCACCTGGTCCTCTATGCATTTACTTATAACTTTCCGCAACCAAACCAGTGTTCGCTACTCGTCCCTCGCGGGAAAAGTAGTAAAGGGGATGAGCGTTATGCTCACCTCCACGGACACCCGTTCGATTATGGCATACTAGTAAAGCACCAAAGACTTACCAATCTAGCCAGGGCAAATCACCACCCCAAAACCTACTACTAACCCGTCACACTGCTCAAGTCATTAACACCTCAAATACTCTCTTATGTAAGGGAAACCTCGAAACGGGGATTTGTTCTCAATTTAGCAACTACTATTGCTCACACCCTTGATACCCTAGTTACTCGATCATGTAGGGAACCTCAAACAACCCACTCACGTGAATGAAACCTCAAACCACCCGTTCACGCAAGGGAAACCTCGAACACCCGTTCACCTAGGGGAAACCTAGTCCGTGTGGCGCCACAGCGCACCAACCCTAACCCCTCTATGTGGCGTGACTCTCACACCGAGACGTTGTACCACTACCGTAGGTTATCGATGAGTCTCGAACCCAAGACCTCATCCTTTAACACCGAAAATTTCAACCTCTACCACCAACACAAACCGTGAACACCGCCACGCAAACCAATACTCGAACTGCACAAACAAGACGGTGGAACAGACAGGGATCACGGATCCGTGACAGACCCCGTCACGGTTGGGGTGACGGAGCCGTGACGAAGGCCTAAAATTCGCCAAATCGCTCTGGTCCGTCACGGATCCGTGACACTCGCGCAGACCTATTTTCCATACTCGGTTCTAACTCGAATCTTAACCCGTTTTAACCCTAAAATTAGCCTTAAACGACACAGACGCTTGACCACCAATTTAGCAAACACATGCGCCACGACTCACAGACAAAACCAGTCATTCAACCCTCAACCAAAACACAAGCCGACACGGCCAACCCACAACACAACAACACTCGCCCACCGGGCCAACCAACACCGAACCACACCCACCGTGCCAACCAAAATCAAAACCCGCCCACAGGGCCAATCAAAATCAAACACGCCCTCAGGGCCAATCAAATTTTAAAACGCGTCCACAGGGTCAACCAATTTTAAAACTTTCTCCACTTCATTGAAAACCTCATTTCTTGATATCAGGTAGTTACAACTCGGTCCAGGCGTCCCCGAACTACATTGTACTCATTTGACGTCAACACCGTCACACTCGACTACAGGGGCGCCCCTGAGTCGAGTCGCGACAGTTTAAAAATATTTCACGCAACAACGCACAAACAGTATGCCAGTAACCCCGTACTGCACATACACACAAACACAAACAGGACTCACCACACGACGGGTCTACACACGGTTCCGACCCGCGTACCCAACGCACGACGGGACTTTACTGACTCGACTCTCCCCACCTAATTGACGTACAGTCCGAGGTATGAAACCTCGAGCTCTGATACCAAGCTGTCACGCCCCAATTTCAGTAAACCGAACTCAGGACGTGAACTTTTAAAACGATAAAATATTTTGAAACCTTTTACATTAAATCACTTTAAGATCACCGTTTGTTCAAAAATAATAATATTTACAACTTAAAACACGTCCCAACAAGTGGCAAAAAGTGTGGTATCCGTCGCTAGACTCAAAATAAACCCAGAATCCCGCTCCCAGCTCTTCAAGCTTCGGAAGCTCACCTAGTCCAACCTGCGACCGGTACCTGTAGGAAAAGCAGCTAGGGGTGAGCGTTCGCTCATTACCACGGATAACAGACTGACTACGGCATAATTAGCAGACAATGCCGGTAACACCAACAACCAACTCAACACCGGGAACACCATCCCCAACTCAAGTAACCCGACCGACACCCACACACTGATACTTTCCTCAGCCGACTCAACACTCGGACACGTAAGGTAGACCCGACACAACGATCGACAACCTCCTCCAAAGACACGACAGACCACCACCTAACACCCAAGATCACAAAGGATCGCACACCAAACAAGATCACAAAGGATCGCACTCCTGTCAGTTGCTTAGTGCCGGTTGCTAACCGGCTGGGCTGGAGCCTGCCCCACGCGCTTTGCCGATCCCTGTCAGGCTCCAGGCGGTCGACTTGTTGGCGATATATACAGCGCTTCTTTTCCGATAGCTAGTCGGAAGGGGAGCTGCCCTCTCATCGCCTAAAAACGCTCACAACCTCCTGAGACTCGAACTCGGTCAGGCTAGCCAAAGAACGCTCGTAACTTCCCGAGACTCGAACTCGGTCAAGCCAGCCAAAGAACGCCCGCAACCTCCCGAGACTCGAACTCGGTCAGGCCAGCCAAAGAACGCTCGCAACTTACCGATCCCCGTCAGGTAAGCCAGCCAAATTCCACACCACTTCCCGACACACTGTCGGGTCACTAACATCGGGCAAGCACAATCACAATCACAAGCAAAGTTCAACAAGCAGCAACAACACAGGTTCAACACTCCACAGGCACTCATGGCCACCCAAGACACCAACAGTAAAACACGGATTCAACAACCCCACGGGCACTCACGACCTCCCAAGACACACCAACCATAACTCACGGGCTCAACAACCCAACGGGCACTCACGGACTCCCAAAACACACCAACCATAACTCACGGGCTCAACAACCCCACGGGCACTCACGGCCACCCAAGACACGCCAACAGTAACTCACGGGCTCAACAACCCCACGACACTCATGGCCACCCAAGACACTCCAACAGTAACTCACGGGCTCAACAACCCCACGGCACTGACGGCCACCCAAGACACACCAACAGTAACTCACGGGCTCAACAACCCCACGGCACTCACGGCCACCCAAGACACACCAACAGTAAAGACACGGGTTCAATCAACCCCCATGGGCACTCATGGCCACCCAGACACAATAGTAAAACACGGGCTCTCATGGCCACCCAAGACACAACAGTAAAACACGGGCTCTCATGGCCACCCAAGACACAAAATACACAATCAACCTCCGGCATAATCAATGCCTCCAACAGTCCTACTATCAACAGTTTCACAAACAACCTCCGGGCATGGTCATATGCCTCCAGTACTCCTAATCTCGATAAGTTCGCAATCAACCTCCGGGCATGGTCATATGCCTCCAGTAATTCTAATAACGCTAAGTTCTCTGCTCCTACGACACTACTAAGTGTCACATGCATTTCCAATATTCGCTACGTTCCCGTATCATGCCTTTCTAATATTGGATAAACCTACTTAACCCACGACACCCCGGTGTCACATGCAATTCTACTGTTAACTTTCCCTAGTCAGGGCCGAGATCCGGCTACTTTTCCCTACCTCGTATGCTTTCTCCAAAAGCGCACAATCAAGCTCCGGCGTGATCTCGGTCACTCGCCTAGCTTTCCCTTTCCTCTGTCAGCGGCACGATCTAAAAGAACACAATTTTAAACGCTTTTAAGCTTGCAGGCATAAACTGAATTTTAATAAAACTGACGCCCAAAAGTAACCCCGACAATGTCGATCACTCCCAAACTTCCCAATTACTCGACATTGTCGATATTGGACCCGGAAAGGCCCGATTCGCCCGACATGGCGAATCTGCCCGGGTTTTGAAAACGCCCTTCCGGGGCTCCGAAAATTCCCGTTTTCGTTTCTACGGTCTTAGAATAATTCAAGGGTTCCTAGGCACTCGACAGAATCGAATTCCGACTTCCGAGTCATTTAATTAACGTTTAAAGTTTCTAAACCCGATAAATACAACTTTTCCAATTTAATTCCAAATTTCGATTCGGTTATGGATAAATGATCCGGGGAACGTTCTAAACCACCCGAACACTAAACCCGAGCACCCGAGCATGTGGGCCCCACATGGCCACAATGGAAAAATTCCCTTTTTGCCCCAAAACGTTCCTAACGAACCCCAAACCTCAACCATTCATCTTTAAACCAATTCTAACCAAAACCCAACCATATTTGAATCGTTTAAACTCAAACCCTAAAATTCGAACTTAACAAAACGAAAATCGGTTAGGTGCTCACCGTAGAGAATGGGGGTGTGAACTCGATTCTTCTATCGTTGAGACGATCCACCGGTCGGATGAACGAGAAACGTCACAAATCCCCCAAGCCTCTTCTCTTTTTCTCTCCTCCTTCTCTCTTCCTTCTAACTTCTTTCTCTCTCTAAAAAGTCTTATTTTCTACACTATGGCCGACCATCACATGTCTCTCATCTTTTGTTTTGTTCAAAAACACTAACCACACAACAAGAAGACCAAAATACCCCACCCCCCCTTTTCATTTTGTCTTTTCTTTAAAGTCAAGGGTAAAGTTGTCCTCCCTTTTTCCTTCCACCACATTCATGACATGTGTCATGTGGGTCCCACACCTTTTTGTGAAAATATCTCCTAGATATTTTATGTCATATTCGCGAAATTCGGCTGTTTCGGGCCCCGAACGGGCACTTTTTCCAAGAAATTACGAAACTTGACGGGCTACAAGGAAACGGCTCAACTAAGACCGCTGCGACGACGGCTAAGCTTTTTGGATCCCAAACGGTCCTCGAATGGACCAAAACGTCGCTCGGTTGACTTTTCCATCGAAAAGTCAACATTTCCCAAATTGGTCAGAGAGTTGCCCTGAGTCCCCCGGAACTCACTTTGGTCGATATCGGGGTCAACTTACGTCCGGTATGACCCTCGGAGTCAATTTTAGGTTTAATTAAGTGCCTGACCAAAATTTTTAAATTTTCCTGTTTTTCGCAGGTTTGACTGGCGTTGACCGGGAGTGGTTATTACAATTTCAGCCTGAATGGGGAATTGTTCAAGATTGTTTTGTTGAGGTTCCAGATTCACTTCTTCATCATTGATAGGTTTATGATCCTGAACATTATCAAAAGTGATAAAAGGAATCGAGTTTGACGTCATTTCCTCCTCAAATACAATATTTCCAGCCTTATTTCTCCCCCCAAATTCAACATCCTCAAAAAATGTTGCAGTTCCCGCCTAAAAAATAATTTTATTTATGGGATCATAAAATTTATAGCCTCTAGAGTGCTCAGAATAACCGATAAAGTAGCTGCTTATAATTTTGGAATCCAGTTTCTCTTCTTGCGGTCTACAAGGCATTGCCTCAACTGGACACCCACGTATATGAAAATGTTTTAAACTAGGCTTTTCCTTGTCCAAAGCTCATAAGGTATTGTGGAACGATACCACATTCCTCTAGGAATTTAGCAAATGGACCTGGACGTTGCTCTCTTGAGCCATCACACCTACCGTAGTACTCAACACCACGATCATATCTAACTTTCTTAATTCTTTTGTTGAGTTTATTCTTAAACTCAGCTTTATAAGCTTTGAACACGTCCAGAGACTGAGATTTTTCATGAATGAGATATAAGTACCCAAAACGTGAGTAATAGTCTATGAATGTTATGAAATATTGTTCACCATTCCAAGAAGCTGAAGGGAATGACCCACAAATATTCGTATGAATCAATTCTAAGACGCTTGAAGATTTGTTGGCACCTAATCTCTTAGTTTTGGTCTGTTTTCCCTTGATGCAATCAACACAAACTTCAAAGTCTGCGAAGTCGAGTGATTCCAGAATTCCATCAGACACAAGGCGTTCCATACTACCTTTTAAGATATGACCCAAACGCTTATGTCATAATGATGATGAAATTTCCTTATTTAATTTACGTCTAATGCCACGTGATTCCATATGCAAGACTTCATTGTAAGATGCACTCGTATCCAACAAGTAAAGGTTGTCATAAGCACTTAAATAATTGGTCCCGATAATATTTGAATCAAAAGACAAACTTAACTTACTGTTTCTAAATGAACAACAATATCCCAACTTGGCCATTAAAGGAATATAAACCAAATTCCGCCTAAAAGACGGTACCACAAAAGTGTCTTTTAAATCCAAATAGAAACCAGTTGTTAATAGCAACCTAAAATGTCCAATTACTTCCACTTCCACCGATTTTTCATCGTCCACATAGATGTTTCTTTCAACATCACTTGGCTTTCGGTGACTCAGACAACCTTGCATAGAAACACTTATGTTGGTAATGGCAGCCGAATCCATCCACCAAGTGTTTCTTTGCAGCTTGAAACTGAACTTTATCGTTTTAAAAAAAACGATGTTCGATTTCATCAAAAAAAATCTTTGGCCTTAATAATCCTTTCGGATTCCTTTCCTCCAAAGGCTTCTAGAATAGTTTGTTTCATTATCATGAGACACATGCGGTTTCAACGCTCCCACCTCTCAAAATACTCTTTCTCATCATATGAGCCTTTTGCAGTGAGAGGTGCAAAATTTTCTTCCCTTAACGCAAGGTCCATATCCATGAAACCAAGAACTATTTCTAAATGTCCTTTCCAATCTTTAAAATTTGTACCATTAAGCATAGATATAGAATTGATGTTAGCAGATATCGACACAACAAAATAATTGGCTGAAATGTAACAAAGCAAGTAAAACAAGCTCACATCAAAATCTTTAGTAAACAACAAATCAAAATAATGGCGATTCTCATCTCGAGATATCAAGCCCTACATTAATGTCTAGCGTTTATGCATATCAACATTAACATCAAGCGGTACTTTTTGTGTAGTAATCAAACACCGACAATAAAATACGTCAAACAAACATCTATTTTCAACCAATGCATTGCTCACATAAAATTGCTAACATAGAACACCTTATAATTGTCACACATTTATCACCGCAGTTGTCATATGAAATTCGGCCAAATATTAACTCGTCTTTGGGTCCGTTAATAAACACATGAATAAAAAAGACAAAAAAAAACATGTCGATTATTTAATAAATCTACACAAAAGAGGTCACTTTAGCAACATTATACTTCAATCAATTTACGAAATATCAGACATCACCAAAATATATAATAAATTGTTTCAAAACCTGTCAAAATAAAACTTTGTATGATTATACTATATGCAAATACATATAACACAACAATTGTATATAAAATAAAATAAACTTTAAACTTTATGATTAATTATTTAAATCATTTTAAATAAACTTGTACATATGTACAACTTGATTAAGGAAAAACCTCTTAAAAAAATTTCTCTCGACTTGTGAGATCTTCATCTTTACCAAGAAAACCCTAGCCTCACCTATAGAGGCCTCTACTCCTATCGCCAATGTGATTGATGCCTCCACCGTCGGTCATGTCCCATCGCAGCCCCACGTGGTTCACTACACGCCATCTGTGCCACCACCACGCCCCTCCTTGGAGGTCGCGCCCCCTATCAAGATGAGACAGAACCGGAAGCCAAAGAAATCTATGGCTCTGGTCCCTCTCCCTTCTTCTTCCATAGGTCTTCTATCGACTCCAACGCTAATAGTGTCCCCGACCTTCGCTCTGTGCTCCTCGAAACCACTGGTGAAGCCACGGAAGGGTCGTCCTCTCAAGTCTAAAACCCTAACGTCTTCTTCAAGTCTTGTTATATTTTTGACGTCTCCA
The DNA here is from genome assembly GCA_963921825.1 of Erodium maritimum. Taxonomy (NCBI): domain Eukaryota; kingdom Viridiplantae; phylum Streptophyta; class Magnoliopsida; order Geraniales; family Geraniaceae; genus Erodium; species Erodium maritimum. Next base: position 48,291,789 of record OY997591.1, read on the forward strand.
TCACCGACGATCAATCCTGCTGCCTCTCCTCCGTCCTGGACTCCAGCAATTGCCTCAGCTCCTCAACTGCTACCGGAACCTCGCGCTCCTGGAACCCTACAATTGAAGATGAGTCTGCCATCTACCCTGGTCTGTATTCCTCTGCGAGACAGGGTGGAACCGGGGCTGTCAGGGTCGTCCATCCCGTTTGATACCCCCACAAGAGAGGGATTCTTCTCCCCAAGCTCCTCTGATCTGGTAGGCAGTCGCTCCTTCATGCTCAAAACCCTAGCTTCAAACACAAGTTACGCTAGGGTTTTTCAGGTTCCTATCTCTGTCCCGCCGCCTCCACTGATTATAGACCCCTCTCGGTGGAAGGCCCATATGATCGATACGGAAATGGAGGAACCGAGCCGGAAGGAGCTAGAGGACCTCTGTGAGGGGATCATCGTCCCCAATGGTGATCGGGTGCCGGTGATTCCAGTGTTACTCTCTCCTCCTCCGGGTATGGTCCACTACCGTAGATATTTCAATCCCAAGGACACAGGGACCACCTCAAAGACGTGGAAGTTTCCGGTGTTGTTGGAGTCCAATCTACTCAACCTCCAGGATGGCCTCTCGGCCTGCTCGCTGGAGGAGGGGGAAGAGGTGGTGGTTGAAGTCCCATACCTTCCAGTGAGCCCGTCGATCCTCGCACGACAACAATTTTTCATGCTGGGCAAACTGTGGACCTCCAAGCCACCCCACAAGGAGGCCCTTTTCTGGATAATCTTTCAGGCTTGGGGGAATTCGACCGAGGGTTTGCTCATAAAGGACATCGGGGCAGAGGTGATCGACTTTTACTTTGAGACAATGACGGCACGATGATGGGTTTGTCGGAACGAGCCATGATGCTTTGACGGTCGGCCCCTCCTACTGGCTGATTTGGACCCTATGGCTAGAGAGCCTCCGGCCCTGGACCGCCTAAAATTATAGGTGCACACCCACGGGCTCCCTCCGGTGGTACGCACCAAAAACACGAGAGAGACAATTGGCTCGACTCTAGGACTTTGTGCCGAGGTCCCGTGTGACCAATGGGGCATCTGTTAGGGCGATGCAGTGAAAGTCCGCTTTTGGCACCTTGTGGAGCGCCCTATTCACTGCCATCTCCTGCTTTGATTCCAGGAATTCCCCGAGCCGGTTTGTGTCACTCTTAGTTGTACCAAACTCCCCATGTTTTGCTTTAACTATGGCATCATTGGTCACATGTTGTCTGATTGTGATCGGGAATTGGTGGGTAAGCCCAAATTGGACTCATCCGTCCTGGAATATCAGAAGGACTGCCACCAGAAGAATGTACGAGACAGACTAGGACGATTAGACATCCCGTCGATAGGTGTCCTCGACTTCTGCACCTCAGGGTCCCTTGTCTTAGGGAAGGGGCCCAATTGTTTCCTCGGCTACTACACCTCAGGGTGTGAGTCCTCGGCGGGTCTCTCAACCCCGGATGTTTGACCCAAGTTGGAAGAACTTGGTGATCGGCTAACCTGTCATGGGCAGTAGAGCCTACCCCCCACGCCTGCATGTGCACAGAGATAGAACTGAACTTGGAATTGGAGTTGAGTCTAGTTGTGGAGCGGGGTGGGGGAGTGAAACGGGGTTCTGTAGGGTAACCCCGGGATGATCAAGATTGGGCCGGAAAGATGAACTAAATGGAGGAATTAAAGGGATATAGTGCTTTAAGGACTTGCCCTAGGAGGATCCCTGGGAAGAGCTCTGCCTCCCTTGAAAGCCGGTGTCAGTAGGTTCGGTAGCATTCCATAGAAACTGCAGTAGTTGGGAAAGACCTTCAGCAGCAAACACCGGTTTCATTGTTATTTATTTTTTGTTCGTCTTTATGACTCCCTAACAAACCGCTTGTGTCGGTTTTTTGTCATGGAGTTATACGTAGACAAACCTTAGGGGCTCGATATCATGTAATAGCTCTTCTATTGTGGTTAGAAATTTCCTTGATGTACTTTCTTTTTGTTTTTTGGAGGAAAAATAAAAAAGAAACCACTCCTTAATGTAAAAACCGTGTGAACCAATCCAAGCCATTCATTTTAAAAATGGATGGATGAGATGCAATTGAGTTGTTGACTGCAAAAAAGCAGCACTTTTTAGTAAGTGGTAAGGGCTTTTTAGTAAAACCATCATATTTTTTTTATCAATTCACTAATTTTATTTTTCCCGCTTCGTTTGAACTCTGATTGGCTTCAAACTTGTGCCATTTGTTTTGTTTTTTCAAGGGCTTTCTATCAAGACCAGTCATGAATATATTTTAAAGCAAGAAAAAAAATTATTTCGGGGTTGATTTTTTTGAAGTCTTGGTAATTTTTATCAACACTATACATTGGGTTTATCAACATTGAACACTAGTTTTGTCACCTCATTTTCCAAAATTGAACATGATTTTTATCACATCATCACATGTTTTTTTATGAACACTAAGCACTATTTTTATCAACACTAAACACTATGTTTATCATTAAATTGCATGTGTTTTTATCATCCCATCACATGTTTTTTTATCAACACTAAACTCTAGTTTATCACCCTTATTTCGGGGCTGATTTTTAAAAAAATTAAGTCTGGGTAATATTTATCAACACTATACACTGGGTTTATCATCACTGAACATTAGTTTTATCACCTCATTTTCCAAAATCGAACATGAATTTTATCACATCATCACATGTTTTTTTATGAACACTAAGCACTAGTTTTATCAACACTAAACACTATGTTTATCATTAAATTACATGTGTTTTTATCATCCCATCACATGTTTTTTTATCAACACTAAACTCTAGTTTATCACCCTTATTTTTAATTGAACATGATTTTTATCACCTCAGTATCTGTTTTTTATCACTCCATTACATGTTTTTTATCAACATTTAGCACTAATTTGATACCACGATATAAAAAAATTATTAGTGAAGATTTATAAACACTCAACATTGTTTTTATCACCCCAATATAACTTTTTTTCGTGCTTCAAAATATATTCATGACTGATCTTGATTTAAAGTCCTTGAAAAAAGAAATATATTGGCGCAAGTTTGAAGCTAATCGGAGTTCAAACGAATCGAGAAATATTAAATTAGTGAATTGGTTAAGAAAAAATGGACACTTGTCCACATGGCACCATGCTATTACAATTATGCCCTTGCTTGTGTGAGAAATGATGAAAGTGGCTTGAATTTGGGTGGAATTGGGGTGATAATGTGCTATCATGGTGAATGTTAGATCATAGGTGTGTGTGGTTTGGATTGGTTCACATAGTTTTTAGGATAAGAGGAGTTTCTATCAGATTTCTCCTATGTTTTTTGTTAGATTGAAGTCTAATTAATAAAAGGGAAAACTTTGTTTCCTAACCTTTACAAACTTTTCATTATCAGATCCGAACCCAGGCCAACGTTTGGTCTCAATTCCTAACATAATAGGTTTGGAATTTCTCAGAAACTATAAAAAGACGTCCAAACTCACGATTCCGTCAACTCGTCGAGCATTGGGTTCGGTTGCTTGAGAACGAGGATAAGTTCAACGTTGAGGAAGGCACCATGGGTAATGTACGCCAACAACGAAAACGCTTGGATGAGTTGACGGAATCGTGAGTTTAGACGATTTTTTATAGTTTCTGAGAAATTTCAAACCTATTATGTTAAGAATTGAGACCAAACACTGGCCTGGGTTAGGATCTGATAATGAAACGTTTGTAAAGATTCGGAAAAAAAAGTTATCCCTTAATAAAATTGCCACTTTTAGTCAACAAAAAAAGAGCTGTACATATGTACCGATTCATGCATGTAAACCAATACATATGTATATACATAAAATACAACATAGTATGATTCACATCATGATTACAAAAAAAGTCATGTGAAGATCACATGACTTTTTTGGACATCACGTAGTTACAACCCGGTCCAGGCGTCCCCGAACTACATCGTACCCACTTGATATCAACACCGTCGCGTTCGACTACAGGGGCGCCCCTGAGTCGAGTCGCGACAGCTTAAAAACGTTTCACGCAGCAGCACACAATCATTATGTCAGTATCACCAATACTGCACATTCACACAACAGCAACCAAGACTTAGGTCACTACAGGTCTACACACGGTTTCGGACTTGCGCAACCAACGCACGACGGGACTTTTAATGACTCAACTCTCCCCACCTAATTGACGTACAGTCCGAGGTGTGAAACCTCGAGCTCTGATACCAAGCTGTCAAGCCCCGAATTCGGCAGGACCAAACCCGGAACGCGAACGGTGAAACAATAAAACAATTTTCAAACATTTTAATAAACCTCTTTAAAACAACACTTAAGTTAAACAAAAACGATAATTTTACAGCGGAAAATACGTTCAAAACGATGTACAAACGAGCTACAAGGTACGTCACTAACTACCCAGAGACCCGGACTTCCGCTCCCAGCTCTTCAAGCTTCGAGGGCTCTCCTAGTCCGTCTCACGATCGGTACCTACAGGAAAAATAGCAGGGGTGAGCATTTCGCTCACCGCCACGGATACCGGGTTGACCACGTCATACCAGCAGAAATGTCAGGAACCCGACAATAACAACCTCGGGGACTACTACCCCAAAAACACAATTTAGACTGACGGTTACGCAATACAACTGTTCAACTTTCCCAACCATCTCAAACCCCGGACACGTAATGTAGACCTGACACAGCAGTTACGACCTCAACCAAATACGCAAATAATAACCACGCAACACCCAAGATCACAAAGGATCGCACCCAACAATCAAGATCACAAAGGATCGCACCCAACAATCAAGATCACAAAGGATCGCACACCAGTCACTCAGTTGTCGGTTGCTAACCGGCTGGGCTTGAGCCTGCCCCTCGCAACTTTCCCCGACACGCAGTCGGGCCAGGCGGTCGACCTGTTCGCGACATATACAGCAATACTTTTTCGATAGCTAGTCGGAAGGGGAGCCGCCCTTCATCGCATAAAATTGCACACTTTACCGATGGTTAGTCGGAAGGCAAGCCAACCCTTACGCGCGCGACCCCGTGGAACCCCTTTGTTGTCAGGGGGGCCAACCTCCATGCAATAACAGTCATCACACAAGGTTCAACAAATAGCGACAATAATATAACGACTAACTACCCCTCAGCAAGTCAGTCAACAACCATACAGGTTTAACACCCCACATGCACACATGGCCACCCACGAAACACAACCAGTAACATACGGGTTCAACACCCCAAAGGCACACATGGCCACCCACAAAACACAACCAGTAACATACGGGTTCAACACCCCAAAGGCACACATGGCCACCCATGAAACACAACCAGTAACATACGGGTTCAACACCCCAAAGGCACACATGGCCACAATCATAAACACAACAAGTTATTTAACCTACGGGCACAACTAAGTGACCTAATGCATTTCTATTGTTCGATAAATTCACTTATCCTACGACACCATCAAGTGTCACATGCATTTCTACTAATAACTTTCCCTAATCAAGACCGATATTCGGCTACTTTTCCCTACCTCGTAACGCTTTCCAAATATCCACGCTCAAGCTCCGGCGTGCTCCCGCTTAGCCTCCTCTTTCCGCGGTCGGCGGCACGATCTAACAAGATCACGAATTAAAACACTTTTTAAGTTCGCAGGCAAAGCTGAATTTTAATGAATTTGACGCCCAAACGCGACCTCGACAATGCCGATCACTCCCAAACTTCCCAGTTACTCGACATTGTCAACAAAGGGACCGGAAAAGCACGATTCGCCCGGCTTGGCGAATCTGCCCGGGAACGGAAAACGCCCTTCCGGGGCTCCGAAAATTCCCGTTTTCGTTTCTACGATCCTAAAATAATTCAAATGTTCCAACGCAATCGACGGAATCAATTTCCGACTTCCGAGCGATTTAATTCGCGTTTAAAGTTTCTAAACCCGAAATTTCCAATTTCCACAATTTAATCCCATAATTCGTTCCGGGTATGAATTATCGACTCGGGGATCGTCCAAGACCACCCGAACACGAAAAAATCGAGGCCCGGGAAAGTTGTCCCCACACGGCCACAACGGAAAACGTTCCTTTTCGCCCCAAAACGTTCCTAACGAACGCCAAACCTCAACCCAACCTTAATCAAACCATTTAAATTCAAACCCTAAAATTCAAACGTTCCAAAACGAGAAAAAGACGGGTTCTTACCGTAGGCAACGAAGAGAGGAGCTCGATTTCGCAAGAAAAAACACGATCCAATCGCCGGATCGTCGACAATCTCCAAAAACCTCAACTTCTCTCTTCTTTCTCTCCTTCCCTTTCTCTCTCTTCTTTCTCTCTGTTTTTTCCTCTTTTTTTTCTGTTTTGCCGAGACCCTCTTCTTCTCCTTTTTATTCCCTTTTAAAATTTCACAAAAACAACAAAGTCCAAAAAGCCCTCACTTACCTTTTGTCTTTAGTTTTAAGTCAAAGGGAAAAATGGTCCTTTCATCTCCCTTCCACAACTTTTGTGACATGTGTCAAGTGGGTCCCAGAAGTTAGAAAAATATATTAGTAGATATTTTTTAGTCCGATTCGCGAAATTCGACCGTCTCGGGCCCCATACGGGCCCATTTTCCAAGAATTTACGAAACTTCGCGTTCTACAGGAAAACAGCCCAACTAAGACCGTTGTAACGACGGATAAGCTTTTTGGATCCAAATCGGGCGTCGAACGGACCAAAACGTCGCTCGGTTGACTTTTTCGGCAAAAAGTCAACTTTTCCCAAATTGGTCAAAAAGTTGCCCTGAGTCACCTAGAACTCACTTTGGTCGATATCGGGGTCAACTTAAGTCTGATATGACCCTCGGGGTCAGTTTTTGGTTCATTTAGGTGTCTGTCCCAAAAATTTAAATTTTTCCGTTTTTCCAGCGATTCGACCGGCGTTGACCAGGAACATTTCTTACACTTGCACTTACCAACTACGCTTGACCTTTTTTTGCGAAAACTAACAATTTCCTCCTATTTTAACGGATTCCGTTAGGTTTTTGACACGTGTTGGTCACGTGCACAGTAGCATTTTTTTTAACGGAATCGTCAAAATAGACAGAAAATGTTAGTTTGCGCAAAAAATGGAAAAGTCACAGTTAGGAAGTGCAAGGAAAGGTCAAGCCCAGTTAGGATCGCCAAAACAAACCTCAAGAGGGGTTAGGACCCATAGTTACCCCTAAAAATAATAAAAATGAATAATAATGGGATAACGTTGCTTTCAAAACTTTCCAAACGTTTCATTATCACATCCTAACCGAGGCAAACGTTTCGTTACAATTCCTAACATAATAGGTTTGGAATTTGAAAATTAGTATAATCAGACATCTAAACTAACGAAATCGTTAACGGTGCACCCAAAAAGTCGAAAATACCCTCTCAAATTCGTTGAGCTCAGTTCACACCTCACTCTCAACACTCAGAACCTCACTCGACAACTCCCTCTTCTCCCTCTTCTCTCTTCAACTCCGAAATCCTAACCTGAAGCAACTGGGTGGTGAAGAAATTGATAAAGCTGAAGGGGTTGGTAAAGAACGACCAAGATGAAGGCTTTGGTGAGCAAGGACGAAGCTGCGGAAGAAATAGAAATCGATTAAGGTAACGAATCATTCTCTCTTCATTTACAAGTAGAAATTTATAGTTGAGAAAAAATGGGAATTTGTGGGTTGGCTAGGTTATGTACCACTAATTGCTTCAAGGGTTGGTATGGTTTTGTTATAGTGTGGTGTTTACTGTGTTGATTCTAGGTTCCAAGTTTTGGGTTTGAGCTACGATTGGGAATTATCCTTACTGGACTACCCTGTACTAATTCGAAACTTCAAAGATTGATATTTGTTCATGTTCTTAGAGCTTGCTCAAACCGGATGCTAATTTGCGTAGCTGTTGTATTTATGAATTATTAATGGCACAGGAAAATGATTACCCATTTTTTATGTAAGGAAAAGGGGTGTTTCTTATCTTCTTCTGGTTTTTTATGTAAGGAAAAGGGTTTTGTCTGAATGCCTATCATTAAGCAAGTGTGCTTTAACTGTAACTTGAATTCAAATTTTTGGCTGTCATTTACAAGTTTATATGTACTTGGCCATGGTGGATTTATATATTTGTTGAGTTCATGATGGATGTAAATATGTATTCCATATCCAGTTTAACCGAGGATGTTGAGTGGAGGCTTAAAGAGGAATATTTATGCAATTTATTATATCTCCCAAATGGTTTAAAGAGGAGTTGTTGATACTAGTAATTGCATGAGTTGAGTTCACTAATGGACTGTTTGATGCAACCAAGAAAACTAATTTGATTGCATAATGCAGATGGTTCGGCCTAACAAATTGAAACCAATTCGAAGATTAGTAGATGAACCATCCGACGATGAGGACATCGGTGAGGCTGAGATGTTTTAAGAAGAGATAATCGATAATGAATTGATCAACGAGGTTAATGGTGTAGGCAAAGATGTAGCAGACGAAAAAGTTTGATACAATGGATTGCTATGGACTCTATTTTTTTGCAAATCTGGTTTATGATCAATATAGGACAATTGCTATGGAACATAAATTCAACAATTACTATGGACTGTATTGTTTTTTGCAAATCTGATCTGGTATGGAATAAATTTCTTTACAAATCTGGTTTATTTGTTTATTGCATATTACTACCTCATCTTAACCCTATAAAAAGGCTTCTACCTTGCTCATTTTATACACAACCAACATAAAAACAAAACAGCTATGAGGCCATACAACACTTACATTACCATTCCGACATACTTTCAATCTTGTTACAGTAGGACACATATGAAAAATATTAACATAACCAGTTTGAACAACCATTACACAATTCAGAGAAGATTCATGTAGGCCTTCTTGCTCGGTCCATTACTACCATTAAAAAACAAAGACAAGAACAACCCTACTATAATTACTAAAACCATAATTCTACATTTTGAACTCTATCTCGTCAATGTATTGTTGTTCTTTTCCTCGGTCCACATAACCTCTTCCAATACTTTAATTCTGTCGTTTATTTGAGTCACTTCCAAAGCAGAAACATCAGCATCATACTAGCGAAAAAAATTACATTTTTTCTTTCCATCCTAACACATAAACAAATAAGAATCACAATGTCAAGGATTTTATTTTGAACACCATACATTTTTTTTCATATCAACAGTGTTGTTAAGGCAGAAGAAGCTTACACTGAATTTACCACAACCATAAAACCGTCTCCAGGGATTTTCCTTTGACAACGATGTACGAAGTGGAGCTTGCACTCCACAATAACAGTACACGATTCCCTCGACACCACGATTCATATTCTCCTGGTGATATCAGATGGCACAACTTTTCAAACTTTCCATTACCCACTCACATCAATTTAGTCTGAAATCAGTGAAACCCTAAATTTCAGGCATTAAGTTTGAACACCATTACTACATATCGTGGTCTACCAACCAAAAGCTTAAAGATTAATTATTTGTAAGTTGTAGTTCGTCAACATATACATATTTTAGGTGTTGTTATATTGATATGCACAATTGAGCAACTTATCTGATTAAGATAACATGACAACCAACTCAAATCTACTTAAACATTATGGATGATCAATGAAGGCAAACAATGTCAAATGGAGGATCATCCAGCTAGTCTTTGAACATAAATTACATAATCAAATACAAGAATACCTAAATTGCATTTAATCATTTCCAGGGCAGTCACATCCAAGTCGAGAAAGCTTAATTAACACCCAAGTTGGATACAAGTTTTGCAAAATAGACATTTGCAAACCTATTCTGTAAATCACACGCCAACATAATCAATTAACAAAATAGACATTTGCAAACCTACAATTTTTTAATTTCATTAACAAACCCTACAAATCGTCATAATCTGTAACTGGGTTTCACAAACCCTAGAATTTTTGGATTCAACGAAAGGAGGGATGATGAAAATACTTACCTGAGCTTCTCCTTTCATCCTTCACCGGCGACCAAACACGCTGCACTCGTCTTCTTCCTCTTCAATCGCGTCTCCTTTAGCTCCTTGTTCCTCTTCAATCGTGTCTCCTTCAGCTCCTTCTTCCCTCTTCAATCGTGATTCTGATTTCTGCACGTTTCCCCTTTTGAAGCCAAACTGGCCGGGGGTAACTCTGTCATTAAAAAATTTCGTATCCATCACGTGACTTACACGTGTTCGATGAGTTAACTGTCCTGTTAAGTTGGACAGAAATTGATATTAATTGTCAAATTCCAAACCTATTATGTTAGGAATTGTAACGAAACGTTTGCCTCGGTTACGATGTGATAATGAAACGTTTAGAAAGGTTTGGAAGCAACGTTATCCCAATAACAATCGGCATGGCATTGTTTGCACCATCAAAACCAAAACAAAGAGGATACAGTTCATTCACCAAGGCTCCAAGACAAAAATCATGGAATATCAGTAAAACATCATGAAACAAAGTATCCAATTCCAAATTAACCCAATAAAAACGGATCTGATACAACTTACTAGAATTAAGAATCCTCTTCTCCGAACCCTAGCTTTTCTTTTCTCTTCTCTGTGTCGTCGTAGGTGATTCTCACGGCAATAGCCGTGAGAGTCACCGGTGGTTCACAGTCTTCCCGGCCTTCTCTCCTCTGATGCGGTTCCTCCCTCTTCAGTTTCGCAGGTTCGCTCCTTCATCGGTGGCTACGTTTCCAGATCCAGTGGGACGTTCTTCTTCCTTGGGTTGATGACGGGTTTTGGCCGCTAGCTTTTTTGCTTTTCTTCTTCTCTGGCCCTTGATTGCTCTTGGTGGTTGTCCTTTCTTCAGATCTGGTACGTCTACATCTGTTCTCGAGTGATTTCGGGACTCGCGGGAGCGGCGAGGGGTTAAAACTGTTGGGTCTCGAGGTATGGTTGGAGATGAACCAACTCGCAGCGGAAAATCAATGAAAACCAAGAGACGATTAAACCATGAAACAACTAACAAAGAATGGATTCACAAGAGAAAAATTCAGCACTATTTCTTACCAAAACAAGAACATCAGTTAACGAATGATTGGCTTGAGTCTCCAAGACGCCTACGTATCCACATGGGAATCAAAGCCACGTAGTTCTTCTCTTTGAGGACTCAAGAACACAAAAATGGAGGTGAAAACTAGCCAAACCCGAAATGGTCATGGAAGAGGGAGAGAAAATGTATTTCCTATTCTTGTCTTGTGTTTGTTATGTTGAAAAAAGATGACTTAAACATAACAAACCCCATACTTGTCCAACTAAAGGCATGGGACAAGCATGGTGACAAGTAAGGTGTAAATAGGACAAAGTATGGCAAGACAAGATTGGGTTAGGTGGTGAATCACCAACACCTTAATCCTTGTCTTGCTTACTTAGTACTAATTAATCAAGACTTGATTAATTAGTTACATGGGCCTTTCATGGGCCTCTTGGAACATGGCCCGTGGCCATTTCCAACGAGGTCCCGTGATTCGCTCATCGCCTCCAAGCCTTCCATACCGGAAATGTCCAACATTATCCGACGCGATCAATCCCAAGACTCTAAGCCTTGTCTCGATCCGTAAAGTCCTATTCACTTACGGGCACATGACCCAAAACCCAGTTTTGGTCATGTCCTGAGACAACTCCCTTTTGGCCATTCTCCATAAATGTGTCAATGAGTTTCATCCTACGGTGTGACCCTTAGGTTTATGCATGTCAATAGATCAACGTGAAATCCCATTTTACTTGATCCTATTTAAGTGGCAACTAACGAGACTTAGTATTGTCTGACACTGCATAGCGAATCGACCCTGTCGATTCTAACCTTTCCGTCGTCCCTGTCATTATCCTTTTATCTCCGATATCCTGATTGAGATAAGGCATAGAGCCGTCATCCTTATTATTCTCAATCATTGTTCTTTGATATGTGAGATGATTGAAGATATGATACCCAGTATCATGTGCATGGCCATGCTATTCTTTCAGTCACTCTCGATCAAGCGGCCGAGAACCGATATCTTTCTCATACCTCAGTATGAGGGATAAATCCCTTAGCCGTCTTTCGTGTCACTCATGTAGCCCGTCCCCAAGCCAATCCTGGCCGTTATGGAAACCCTGTTACGGACAACGTTAGGCTCAGGTCAAACTCAGTTGTTGACTACATAGCGATCACAAAGACTCCTTGGTCTAAGGATACATGACAAGCTACGACACTGAATATGTTCATGACTTAATCTATGGCACATATTCAGGGCGGGTCGTCCAATATCATGTCCCACATGATATCTATGATCAGACTCCGGAATCCCATTCCAATGACTAACAGAACGTAAGCCATAAAGAGCCATCTTTCATACTAGTCGCTTCTAGTGAAGCTTTGTTGACTAGGAACCCATCGAGTGTGATCTATCTCGATCTATGGTTCTATTCGCATGGTGGGCATAGATCAGAGCACACATCGATATATTACTCCAACACATAAGTAATATAAAGCCGCTTTAATTTTATTGCTAACGATGATATATACATTTGGACATTTAGGATTTAACTATGGGCACTAAGACTAACAATCTCCCACTTGCCCTAGTTCCAATCTAAACTCCAATATATCCCCCATCGACTTTACATGTCTAACATGTTCAGGCAGCGACACTGCCTTAGTCAAAGGGTTGGCTATGTTATCATCTGTTGCAATATAGGTTATCTTCACTTCACCTCAGTTCAGTATTTCTCTGATGAGGTGGATACGCCGCAATACATGTTTGGATTTGTTATGCGATCTGGGCTTTTAGCTTGTGCAATGGCCCTTGTGTTGTCGCCAAATGGATTCACCGGGCTGGATGGGTTTTCGATTACACTCAACCCTGCCGTGAATTTCCAAATCCACATAGCCTCCTTAGCTGCTTCTGCAACATCCATGTATTTGGCCTCTGTCGTAGATTCGGCAATGGTATCTTGCTTTACGCTCTCCCAGCTAAAGCTCTGCCCTTCAGCTTAAACACATATCCTGACTGACTTCTAAAGTCATCTGGATTTATCTTGGAAAACTAGCGTCTACTCATCCTTCGACGACTAGTTCAGCGTCATCTTTCCCTCGGCTTAGACTGATGTCTACTAGTACAACATAAGGCTTACGAAACGTCCGGTCTCGTACATGTCATGGCATTTATGATCGATCCTGCCCCTAGGTGCATAGGATTCTTATCATCCTTTTCAGCTCATTAGGTGTCTTAGGACACTGAGTCTTGCTGAGATGAATGTCATGACTAGTGGGTAAGAGTCCTTTCTTTGAATCGAGCATTAAGAACCTACTCAATGCCTTGTTCACATAGGTTCCCTGACTTAAATCCAAGACCCTCTTGCTACGATCTCTACATATCTTAATCCTTAAGATATAAGAAGCATCGCCTAAGTCCTTTGTTGAAAAACACTTCCTCAACCAAGCTTTATTCTCGTGCAAGGTTGGGATGTCGTTTTCAATGAGAACCAGAAAGGTAATCTTGCTCCCACTAGCCTTCTTATAAACGCAAGATTCATCCTCGTTCTTGATTAAGCCAAATCCAATTACAGCTTCATCAAAACGAAGGATCCAACTCCGAGAAGTTCGTTTCGATCCATAAATGGATTTCAACAACTTATAAATCTTTCCTTTATTCTTCGGATCGTCAAAACCTTTGGGGCGAGACATGCAAACGTACTCAGTCAAATTTCCATTTAGGAAAGCGGTTTTGACATCCACTTGCCACATCTCGTAATTATGATACGCAGTTATGTCAAGAAGAATTTGGATCGATTTTGACCATAGCCACTAAGGAGAAGGTTTCCTCATAGTCAATCCATTGGATCTGCCTATAACCTTTCGCCACCAGTTGAGCTTTGTAGGTCAGAGGGTTGCCGTCCATGTCCATCTTCACCTTGAAGATCCATTTGCATCCGATGGTCCTCACACCATTGATGGGATCAACCGGTTCCCAGACTCGGTTGTCCGACATGGATTGCATTTCCTCCCTCATGGCTCCCAGCCATAACTCGGAGTCGGGCCCATCCACGACTTCCTGAAAGGTGGATGGATCATCTTGATCCACCATGACTTCATTGTCACCTCCGGATACCATATCTTGGAGGTGGAAGATTGATCCTTTCAAATCGCCTTGGAACTTCCGGAATTGTAACAGGAATTGGTTCTTACTCTACGACAATCTCTGGCTCCTTTCTACTGGGTTGTCAATTGGTTTAGACAGATCTGTACCATCCTGAATTTCTTCGAGATGCACAGTCCTCCCAATGACGTCTTTGGAAACAAAACTCCTTTTCCATAAAGACCCCACCCCAAGCGACGAACACCATGTTCTCACTGGGATTGTAGAAGTAGTATCCCCTAACTTCTTTGGGATACCACACGAAGGTGCATATCTCAGATCTTGGTTCGAGCTTAATCGAAACCAAATGTTTCACATAAGTCTCGCAACCACAAATCTTTAGGAAGGACAAAGCGGGCATCCAACCGTACCATTTTAAAACAGTATCTCTTCCACACCCTTCGTCGAAGCCCGATTCAATATGAATGCGGTCGTCTCTAGAGCATAACCCCAGAAAGAGATTGGGAGATCAGTCCAACTAATCATGGAACGGACCATTGTCTAACAATGTCCGATTTCTCCGTTTGGATACACGTTTCAACTATAGTGTCCCAGGAGGAGTCCATTCCAAAAGGATCCCATTCTCTTTTAGATGATCTAATAACTCTGTGGTCAAGTATTTTCCACCTCGATCCAATCGAAGTGCCTTAATACCTTTGTCGAGCTGGTTTTCTATTTTAGTCTTAAACTCTTTGAATTTATCAAAAGCTTCAGACTTATGTCACACCGAATAGACATAACCATATTTACTGTAATCATCAGTAAATGTGATAAAGTAGCTAAAACCCCTCATGGCAAGTGAACTTATTGTTCTACACACATTCGAGTGTATCAGCCCCAATAATTCACCCGCCCTTTCATCGATATCGATAAAGGGCGCTTTAGTCATTTTGCCCATCAAACAAACCTTCCACCTATCGATCAAATGGAATTCGAATGAACCTGAAAGCCCGAACTTCTGAAGTGCTGATAGGCGCTTCTTGTTTATGCGGCCCAAATGACAGTACCATAACAGAGTTAGGTTTAAATCATTGGATTTAGACCTCTTGGTATTAACGTAATATATAGAACTTGAGTCATTGTTACCCATATCTAATATGTACAATCCTCCAACCAAGTCAGTACTGGTATAAAACATATCATTGCATAGAACATTGAAAACTCCATTTCCAATATTAACATTATATCCTTCCTTGTCAAACACGAATACAGATATAATATTCCTACTAAAAGTAGGCATGCAATATACATTATACAATACTAAGACAAGGCCACTTGGCAAAGCAAGACTCATGGATCCTACAGCAGTTGCCACAACTCTGAGGTCCACTTCGTGCTTTCCAAACCTCTCCTACTTTCAGCCACCATATATTATTGCATGTGTGAGATTCAGTCCTGGTATCTAATACCCATGAATCTTTGGAAGTAGAGAGATGTAGCTCTATAGAGTTAATACCGGATGAAGGCACGGTCCCACCGCCCATCCTTAGATCATCCAGGTTTCCTGATGAAGGCGTAGTCCTACTCCCCTTCTTCAGATCATTCAGGTTATTTGATGAAGGCGCAGTCCCACTGCCCTTCTTCAGATCAGCCGTGAACTTCCTGTAATCCCGGTTCCAATGACCAGGCTGTTGGTAGTAGAAGCAGACATTCTCAGGTGTCTCATCTTTCCCGCCAAGTGTGCATGGGCCCCGCCCTTGCCACTTCCAATTCCCTTGTTGACCATCAGAATATCCTTGGATCCCAGATCCCTGATATATTCTTCTCAGCAGTTAATGACACTTCATGTAACTCTGATATGGTCTTAGAGACAGCCTTGTCAAGGACATATTCTTTGCGTTCAGACTTGAGGACTATCCTCAAAATTCTGTACCAATCCAAATAGTTTGTCCCATTTAGCTTGACCCTGTCAAGAATGGTTTTTAATGACAAACTATAAATGTTCGCTGAATTTTCCATTTGATCTACAACAGATAAAATTCAATTAGTAAACTGAATAAATTTTATGAAGATCAAGCTTAAACACCAACAATCGATTCTAAACCTTTAGAATCTGAAACCAAGATCCTTGATTCACTCGATTAAGCTGAACTAATGCTCACCACTTAATCGACCTATGTAGGTAGGACTCCATCCAATCACATCCAATGTGACTCTTGGCTAGGGTATGTACTTATGTACACGGCTTACCCTATCTGTTACCCTAGCTCAACCTCACGCTGAGAATCGTAGTCGGGTCCACCAATTTTCAACTATGGCCCGTCACTATGTAGGTTCTCCGCTAATGCGCACGACACCCACATATGTCGTCCAAACCTACTGCCCCGCTTTCCCATGGATGCTCCGCTAATGCGCACGACACCCATAGGACGGGGAGGTAGTAAGGTGTTGATAATTGGGAGGTATCAGACATGACCCGCTTTTACTTGTCCGGTTGTGTTTAAAACTTTGGCACATCCTAGATGCGATGAGCACATCAACTACATTCCAAATGCAATGATGCCTCAAATTACATCCAATGTAATTCTTCCTTCGAACCCGTCAACTACATCCAATGTAATGACGATTCTAAAGGCTCACACACAAGGATTAAAGTTCCAATTTTATCTTTGCATGTGAGGTGATATGCTCGGTAAATAAAGTTAAGCATGCAATTCTAAAACACATAGAATTAATCATGCATAAACTAAACCAAGCATAAAGCGATAAATGTGCACATAATAGCCCCCTAAACTAACTCCCACTAGCTTCTTGAGCTCCACCGACTCCAAGCCGATGCCAACACCCGAAAAGCCACCAAATGACCTTTTCGCCCTTTCTTCGTCTTGAGTAAAATATTACAATTTAATACACGACTCGTAGGTCGGGAATAAATAAATATTACAAACAAGTGGTTTGACGACCACACCTTGAAAGAAGTTTCGGCTCGCCGAGAGTCCCGCTCACGAGACCCGAAAAATAAAATAAAATTCAAAATTTCCAGATTTGAAATAATTTTCAAAAATTCATTTTACATGCATTAAATCCATAAAAAAGAATTTAAAACATGTTATCAAACAATTTAGCAAAACAACATGCCAAAAACGAAACTTTCAAGCAAAACCGAAACTTTGAACACCGTCTTCTGAATCCCGAAGGTACCACGGCTCTGATACCACTGTTGGGTGTCGAGGTATGGTTGGAGATGAACCAACTCGCAGCGTAAAATCAATGAAAACCAAGAGACGATTAAACCATGAAACAACTAACAAAGAATGGATTCGCAAGAGAAAAATGCAGCACTATTTCTTACCAAAACAAGAACACCGGTTAACGAATGATTGGCTTGAGTCTCCAAGACGCCTACGTATCCACATGGGAATCAAAGCCACGTAGTTCTTCTCTTTGAGGACTCAAGAACACAAAAATGGAGGTGAAAACTAGCCAAACCCGAAATGGTCATGGAAGAGGGAGAGAAAATGTATTTCCTATTCTTGTCTTGTGTTTGTTATGTTGAAAAAAGATGACTTAAACATAACAAACCCCATACTTGTCCAACTAAAGGCATGGGACAAGCATGGTGACAAGTAAGGTGTAAATAGGACAAAGTATGGCAAGACAAGATTGGGTTAGGTGGTGAATCACCAACACCTTAATCCTTGTCTTGCTTACTTAGTACTAATTAATCAAGACTTGATTAATTAGTTACATGGGCCTTTCATGGGCCTCTTGGAACATGGCCCGTGGCCATTTCCAACGAGGTCCCGTGATTCGCTCATCGCCTCCAAGCCTTCCATACCGGAAATGTCCAACATTATCCGACGCGATCAATCCCAAGACTCTAAGCCTTGTCTCGATCCGTAAAGTCCTATTCACTTACGGGCACATGACCCAAAACCCAGTTTTGGTCATGTCCTGAGACAACTCCCTTTTGGCCATTCTCCATAAATGTGTCAATGAGTTTCATCCTACGGTGTGACCCTTAGGTTTATGCATGTCAATAGATCAACGTGAAATCCCATTTTACTTGATCCTATTTAAGTGGCAACTAACGACACTTTAGTATTGCCTGACACTGCATAGCGAATTGACCATGTCGATTCTAACCTTTCTGTCGTCCCTGTCATTATCCTTTTATCTCCGATATCCTGATTGAGATAAGTCATAGAGCCGTCATCCTTATTATTCTCAATCACTGTTCCTTGATATGTGATATGATTGAAGATATGATACCTAGTATCATGTGCATGGCCATGCTATTCTTTCAGTCACTCTCGATCAAGCGGCCGAGAACCGATATCTTTCCCATACCTCAGTATGAGGGATAAATCCCTTAGCCGTCTTTCGTGTCACTCATGTAGCCCGTCCCCAAGCCAATCCTGGCCGTTATGGAAACCCTGTTACGGACAACGTTAGGCTCAGGTCAAACTCAGTTGTTGACTACATAGCGATCACAAAGGCTCCTTGGTCTAAGGATACATGACAAGCTACGACACTGAATATGTTCATGACTTAATCTATGGCACATATTCAGGGCGGGTCGTCCAATATCATGTCCCACATGATATCTATGATCAGACTCCGGAATCCCATTCCAATGACTAACAGAACGTAAGCCATAAAGAGCCATCTTTCATACTAGTCGCTTCTAGTGAAGCTTTGTTGACTAGGGACCCATCGAGTGTGATCTATCTCGATCTATGGTTCTATTCGCATGGTGGGCATAGATCAGAGCACACATCGATATATTACTCCAACACATAAGTAATATAAAGCCGCTTTAATTTTATTGTTAATGATGATATACATTTGGACATTTAGGATTGAACTATGGGAACTAAGACTAACAAAAACCAGATGTGGTTTTGGTGTGGAAGTTTTGGAGCTGTGGGGGGATTTCATCTCGGGTTGTCGGATCTAGTTTGGCATAAGCAACCTTTCCTCATCCCTACTCGCTGCGGTATGTGGTAAGTTCTGAAAACCTTTCCTTTCTGTTCAATTTTTACTCCTACCTGGTCAGATCTGTTAGCCATTTCCGTTTGAATGTGGCCTCTCCGTTTAGGTTGGAGTTTGGTGTAGGCCATCGTCGGAATGTAGTTGAGATTGGAGAGAACAGATCGGATCTGGATTTACCCCTTCCCCTGCTAGATCCGACTCACCCCTCCTTTTCTAATACTCCATCTTCCTCTCCTCGTCTTCGTTTCTGTGGACGTGGTCCAATAAAGTTTTTGTTGGCCATTGTTGGGATACTGCTTAACAGTGAGTGGAGGACTTGAGGGTAGGATTTGGCGGTTTTGTTTCGGTTCGGCATGGTGAGGGCTAGCTGACCCGGTGCCCCTTTAAGGGTATTGGGTAATTGGGTGGTGTAGTTGTAGAGGAAGGTTGGTTTTCTTCTCACTTTGGTCCTTGGGGTGGTGTGGGGTGGGGTTTTGGGTATTGGAGTGTCTTAGTGGTTCGTTGGGGGTACTATTGCGGTTGCTTCGTCGTTTTTTCATTTGCCTTACACTGTTGTTGTGGTTTCTCTCGTTTCGGTCGGTGGTGGCCGACCGTGTTTGGTGTTTGGTGATCAGAGGTGACCGGAGTAGCTTCTGAAGGTTAGGGTTCGCGCAGGGCTCGAGGATGGGGACACTGTATGTTTATTTTTGTTTTAGGGTTGCTTTTGGTTTGGGCTTGTTGCCCTTATTCTAGGCTTGCCTCTGTTGGGCCTGTTTGTATTTGGTTGGGCTTAGCCCTTGGTTGTTAATTTTGTTTTCTGTTGTTCTATTTAGGTTTTCTAACCTGTTTAGGTTGGGTTCCCTTGTTAGGAATCCTTGGTTTTGAGGTTGAGCCTGTTGGCCAGTTCTCTCTGTGTTCTGAGTTTACATCATGGTCAAAAAATTAGGATATAGGATTGTTAGACCCATCCTAGGTTCGGTTTAGTTTCTTACACTGCAAGTCACTTATGCTAGGGACCCCTACTGGGAATTCCTTTATTTGTAAGATTATGTTTATGAGGGTTCGCCCTTTGCCTCGTACTTCACTTTGAAGACTTGGTATTTATAAAAAAAAAAATTGCTGATAAAAAAAACTAGAATTTAGATCAAACAAACAATAAACCTTAAATCATATATCTATACAACTTTATTGAATTAAAAAAGAATTCTTACAAATAAATAATAGCGGAATTGTTACTTACTTGATGTCATTGATGAACAATGAATGATGAACCTCCAAGCTATAGTTTGGTCTTCCAATAATTTCAATGTTTTCTAATTTAGTTATTCTCTCAGATGAGGTGAAACAGAATAAGAGAAAACACGTCTATTTATTAGAGACCATAACCACTTACAAATCTAATTAGGCTTCCAAGTTTATATAATTTGTTATTCGGCCACTCAACAATTAAAAATTATGAATTCGGTATCCACACATTAAATATCATGATAATATATAATACATATTATACAATACTTTAAATTAGTCAGTTTAATTTGTATCAACCTTTATGGTACACATGTACATTAAACTGCATATATGCTCATAATAGAATTTTAATCTAACATGACAATCTTATTGGAACACTCCTAAACTTGTCTGGTAAAATAAAAGATGACTTGAAAGCAAGATGCATGTGCAATGACAAATGTGTGCATTAAGAACTATGGCCCTATACGGACGGATCGAAGATTATAATGCCACATGCTAACTACACGGTCATTCCAAATAAGCGTGAAGAAGTGCTTAAGAGAATTGCATCAATCCGTTATCCATCGGGTTATGTAGGAAGCTTAAACAACACGGTTCAATTAAAATACAAGAAGTTTCTTGGCCTGAGATGCACGATTTACATGTTTCGCTTGGGTGCAAGAGAAACACCCATGACCGATGTCATTTGTAAGATTACTTGTTTCTTCCAGACCTTGGGTGCAAGAGAGATATTAAGGAATAGGCTTATGAGCATGAAGAGCGAGATTGTTGAGATTTTTTGCAAGTTGAAGATGATATTTCCTCTACCGTTCCATACTATCTTGTTGCATTTATGCTTACACCTTCCTAATCAAATCTTATAAACCGGTCTCGTACACTATACATAGATGTTTTGCATGGAAAGGTATGTTTTCAAGTCCTCATATTTCATATATATATATTAATATAAGTGCATTTATATTGGTCATGATATTAATGATTTCATTATCCATATACTAAAAAAGATGGGTACGAAACAATCATTACCTTAAGGATTGCATCGTCGAGGCATACATTCATAATCGATGTTTCACGAGTATCAATTTGTACCCCGATATCGGAAACACCGATAATGAACTCCTGTTAGGCCCCTGGAACATTTCGTGCATGAAAACATCTGTAAAGCTATCGGTTCCTAATTGGAGAATAAACTAACTACGAGGAAAAGCTTACGCACTAGACGGTCATGCGGAACTGTACCGATGAATGCTCTCACTTGATCTCGCAATTTATAGAGGTTTTCAACAACCAGTATTCGTGTGAAGACCACCTCGGTTAAAGTAATTAAAATATTAAAACTATTCGTTTGGAACGTCGTGGTTGGAAAGCGGGTTAAATTTTTGGTTCGACTGCAAAAGAAAATAAAGAAAATAAAATAAAAAAAGGGGGAAAGTAGTCTGGGCCAGGCTGACTTGGGCCGAGCCCAAGCCCGCACGCGCGCGCCCAGGCCCAAGCCCAAACCCAACTTCCCTCAAACCCTACGTGTTTCACCTCCTTCTTCCTCGTCTTCGAGCTCGCCTCCCGAGGCACAGTTCTCTCTTCTTTCCCTCTCTCCTCCTCTCTTCTCGCGCGACACCGTCCTCGCCACGCCCTGCCGCCGCTTCTTCCGTGACCAGATCCAACCACGCCGGCATCGGAGGGGCACGGTTCAGGTTCGTGACACCACATCTCCAGCACCGCTCGTTGTTCTGCTATGACAAAATCCCCGCTCCCATTCGTCTTCTCAGGCGAGACCCACCCGGCTTCGCTCGAGGACGTCGTCTGCTGGTCCAAACTCGAGGAGGACGAGACCGGTCGGATTCGCATCGACCAGGGCTTCCACTCCCACTCCGGACTGGTCCCGTTGCAGCTCCGCCGTCGAATCCCTGAGAGTCATCTGTCTCTGAACTTAGGTTCGGTTCCGGTGGACGGGACATCGTCGTCCTGAGTAGAGCAAGCCGGAGCGAGGGTCTCGGGAGACAAGAGGAGGTCGCCGTTGTGCAGGTCGCCGTTGTGCAGGTCGCCGACGAGCCGCCTCGCCTGATCGGAGACGAGGGGAATTAGCCGCTGCCGCAGCGACTCAGGCCCGAAACCCTAGCCCTCTTCCCAGGCACGGGGCTTGGGGCCACCAGGCCGTTTGGGCCTCAGACTAGGCCGTTTGGGCCTCGGCCTAGGCTCGGTTGGTCTAGACTCGGGTCTGAGCGGGTCTGGGGCCAGGTCAGGTCTGGGTCAGATCCGGTTCCGGGTTCGGACCGGGTCTGAATCCGGGTTGGGCCTGGATCCGGGTCGGATCCGAGTCAGGACAGTTTTAATTTTTTAATTTAATTAATTTTAAATGGGAGTTTTTAAACGGTTTTAAATCGGAGGACTCAAAGGACTTAATTGATAAATTAAAGGACTTTTTGATAAATTAAAGGACTGTTACGGACTGGACCGAGACTGATTACCGTCCTTTTATTAAACCCAGGCTTGGACCTCGATCGTGGAGAAGACCAGAGGTAGGCTCGGACGTCGGCAGCTAGGAGACGTAGCTGTTGGTTCTTCTTGAGGTAGGGAAAGTAGCGAATACCGGTTTAATTGCGGAAAGTTATTAGTATGCATGCTAGGTAATAATAAAACTGGAAAGATCATAGTTTGGCATATAGGATGTGATTCACTAGTTTAGCCGCTTTCAATATTCTGGGAAATTGCCATGCTGGTAGAATGGCCATGTCGAGCCTTAGGATTGTTTGCTGATAGTCTGCTTGTGTGCTCTGCGTTGTTTAAACGGTTAATAAATAACAAGCATGAAAATGAGTAGAAGTGAACTTAGTGATGCATAATGGTGAATTTATTGGTCGGATTCTGTGAGTATGACATGGTGAAACGTGGGAATGTTGGGGATTGGATAGCGGTTAAGACGGTGGGGTTACCACGTTGAGGGTGGTGTCGGTAAGTGTTGGTAAGTGCGTGACAGTTGTGAGTGTGTTTAAGAGTCTAGTCATGGTGTATTCGGTGTAACATGTTGTTGCTATGTGTGGGCAAGTGTATCGTGTTTGATGAATTGTGAATCCTTGATTGTGATATGGTCGGGTGAGTGATAGACCGACGTGTGGTGTAATTGTGATAAGATTGTTGGGCTTGTTGAGCCGTTCTTGATTTGTGGCATTGCGATGCGTGATATTATCTTGATGTGTGTTCCAAGAGGGTTGTATTCCGGTACGGTACCTACACCGAGGGGGTGTGCCGGTGTGGGGTAGTACCTAGACCGATGATGTGGTCCTACGTATGTGCGGTCCCCCGGTGTGTTATTCCGGTACGATGCCTACATCGAGGGGGTATGTCGGTGTAGGACATCTAGGCCGATGACTATGATTGGGCCTACGGGTCGTATTGGCCCGACAGGTCGTATTGGGCCTACAGGTCGTGATTGGGCCTGCGGGTCGTATTGGGCCTACGGGTCGTGTTGGACCTACTGGTCGTGGTTGGGCCTACGGGTCGTGTTTCTACCCCGATGATCTATGGTCCTTTGGGGACATTTCTGGGCCCTCCGTTGAGATGCGTTCCTAGGGAACGTTTCCGATCGCCCCGACGCATGTGTCTCCTCTGGACCGAGGGGCTATCCGAGATGATACGATGACTTTCCGGTATGATATGATGGAGTTCGGGGACTGCGGTACGGGACGTGTTCTGGTTGCCTTTGTGTGTGATACGTTTGTTGTTGTGGTTAATGTTTTATTGTGTGAAAATGGTCGTTTGAGTATGTTGTAAGGTCGGCTATGAACCC
Organism: Erodium maritimum; assembly: GCA_963921825.1. NCBI lineage: Eukaryota > Viridiplantae > Streptophyta > Magnoliopsida > Geraniales > Geraniaceae > Erodium > Erodium maritimum. Next base: position 48,315,876 of record OY997591.1, read on the forward strand.
CGGTTTGGCAGTTAGTTGTGTTGTATTAGTATGCCCTAATTGGACGGTTACTCGTGGTGGTGAGCCGATGTTCATTACCTTAACTACTTTTCCTACTGAGCGAAAGCTCACCCTCTTACTTTGTTGTCTTTCAGGTGTTGAGCGGGATTTGTGCTAGCAGGACACGGCTGAGCTTGGGAGCTGGCGAGGGTCTTGTCTAGTAGGTCTAGAGACGTGCAGTTGTTTTTGAACTAAACCTTGTGTACTAGTTTTATGAGCTGTTAACTCTTCCGTTTGATTTATTATTATATTTTGAGTTTTACCTATTGTAATTTGTCCTTTTATTTATTTTAAGCTCGCGTCTCGAGTCCGGTCAAAACCGGATTTGGGGCGTGACAATTCGCACTTCAATGATTTCCAACATCGAATGGATACATGGGATATGACATTCAAGGACTTATTACGCCGCCATGACGGCTCGCGGGAAGTCCACATCCTCAGACGTGGTGTCTAGTACCATACCGTCCTCTATAAGTGCAATTGTAATGGGTAAAATTTGTTTCGGTTGAACGAGACAACAATAAAAGCACACAAAACTTTGTCATGAGGCTCGAGACAAAGGACAACAAGGAGTTTTACAGAGATTTGTTAGATGTTGTTGAGCTTTTCTACTAGGATGGGTTATCGGTAGTGGTTTTTAAATGTCGGTGGTATGATGAGCCAAAAGCAGTTGTGGATCCTCATGGGATGTGTTGTTACATCTAAGTTGGCAATGTTTGTGTCAAGAAAGATGTTAATCGAGATTTCAGAAGACACCATGTGCGTGCCCAGCAATAAAGAATATAAGAGATGTCAACTGACATCTGCGTATCCGATGCTGTAGACTTGTTTCCTAAACAAATATATATTAATGAATATATATTGTATTCGTTTTAGGAAGTAAGCTATGTTTCCAAAACTCAAATATACTTATCTAATAGATATCTAATCTATTTAGTAAGTATTCTATCACAAGGAATCTTGAAGATATGTTAAAGATTTGTTTTCTCCTTTAAAGATACTATTGCGATAGATATTGGGAAATATTCTTGCGCAAGAAAACTTAATGATTTGGCAAGATCACGACTCCAAGGACTAAGGAAACCCTAAGAGACATGTTCACAAGCTATAAGAGCTATTTAATTCGTGAAGATATTCAGAGCTCCAAATGATCGTTGTTTGATCCGAGATGTTAGTCGGAATGTCATCTGACATCTGGAACGCGCACGTGTCATATTTTGAAGATAAGGATCGCGTGTTTGATGATAAGTATCTTATGTTTCCTATATTGAATGTACTTCTATTCCAAGCATCTTATTCGTTTAGGGATTGTTTCTTAACTTGAATATACTAATATCAAAGATCTGTTTGCTTTAAGAATTATTCCAGGATAAGGAAACTTGGAGATACAACGTGATCGTGACTCTAAGGATTAACTAAACCCTAGGAGCCGCGACTATAATAGAGGGAGAAGCTATAAAAAAAATGAAGGGAGTTGCCATTAGCTGTTGATCGCGATTACAGAGCGTCATCGAAATTATTCTAGTGATCATAGTTGGTTGTCGACATCACCATCGACATCTGTCGAAGCCATCTCTTCTTTATTGTTCTTTGTTTATGATTCTAGGGCTCCTAAATGTGTTGGACTATGTGTTGAGAGACTCGATGAACTAAACAAAGAAGGACAAACTTATGCTCAAACTCTATTTGTAACTAAATGAGTGATTGAGTGTCTTTTGGGTTGTGAGACGTGAATCCACAAAGAACACCCGTGAAGAACTAGACCGCAAAGCTAAATCGAGACTAGGGCCGTCTCAAGCTTTAAGCGAGTTAAGCAACCGCTTAAGGCCTCATATCGAAAAAAACCTCATAAAATTAAATAATAAACCGTTTATGACGTTGAATCAAAAAAGGCTCCATAAAATTAAGGACTCGTTATTATTTGATCAAATCTAATCAAACGAAAATGTTAGATTTCTAATTTTAAAATTAAATTTTATTACTAATTGTGCCAATTTTGATCTCGATACAAATTTGTTCTTTAGAAAAAAAACAATTCTCATCCAAAAGAAAGACAAATTTCTTGATTGTTTAATGTTCTTACAGCTCTATGGGTCTTTATTTAGCAGTGAAAACTATCGTTAACGAAATAAAACATGCAAGTTCAATTTACCAATGATTAGTGAACTAAATAGGGATCAAACAAAAAAAATGGAACAAAACCAAAGAAAAAAGTGTGAATATCTATATACCACACTATAATATTTGTTTGAGGAATGAGAAATAATTTGTCAACTTCATTACGAAAATGCTTAAACCAAAGTAACATGAGAAAGTAAGTTGTCTAAAGAAAAAGAAACTCTTCCAAATTTATTGCAATAAAATAGGTATTATGAAAGTTTCATTTCATGATTAATCAAATTAATTAAGATAATAAATAGAGTTGGCTTTATATACCTATCACATGAAGTTGTATTATTCAGACTCTAGGAAAATGATTCACTCATTGGCGAATGGAGATGTTTCCCAGTCGTTGATATGAAGATGCTCAACAAAGCACAAAGACCAGAGGTCATAAACATGAATGATGATTTATTTCTTCTTCTTGAGTTCAAAATCAAAATAAAAATGAGTTTGTTTATAAGCGTCTTTAATCTTTAGAGAGTAACAACAATTACATGAAGGTGGACATATATCCTGAGGTAACCAGAAGAATGTGTTGGGCTTGTCCTATTTTGTTTTTGTCGGTTAAACGGTGGATTTCAATACCAAATACCCTTAGTTCTTAAAAATTCTTACTTACTTACTCCTTGCAATGTTCTTCTAAGTTCGTACGGGTTTCTTATTTTTGGTTATATTTTATTGATCATAGTTAAAACTCATATTTAGTATTTAAAAATATCTTTTAAGTGTGAAATTTTCTAGAAGATAATGACAATAGCTAGTCATACACAATGTCACATATATTGTAGATAATTTAGTGCAATTTTCTAGAATTATCTTGAACTTATCACATCCAAACATGGCATGAATATATCTTATTTAGTGATAAATGTGAATCGTTAAATATTTTGATTTTTGTATTGAATTTCTAGACGGTAAATCTTATCCATCGATGGTATCTTGTTAGAAACTAAAACTCATCATCCATTTTATATTTTTTAGTGTTATAAATAGATGTTGAAGCTCATTTTCTCAATATGATCTAGTATAATCTTTTTATATGAGCAATTTTACTTATTATCCTATTATATTCTTTCATAAGAAAAAAAGTTATCGATCAAATTCTTGCTTAAGGCCCCAATAATCATTGGGCCGGCCCTGACCGAGACTAAGGGCTCGAAGTGATCCAAGACTGCAGGATCTTGAAGAGTAGGATCGAGTGAGGAGCTCGGATACAGGGGGAGCCTTGAGATAGGTTTTGCACTTTATAATATTAGCATAGGTTTGATCTGGATGATATGAGGAACTTGTATGTTGTTTATTACTTGATAGTGAAAACCATTCCACTGGCAGAGTTCCCCCAGACACAGGTGATGATGCACCGAAATGGGTAACAAACTTGCGTGTCTTGATTGTTTGCTCTTATTGTTTTTATGTCTCCATACTATTTAGACGCAAGATGTCAGTTCATATGTCTTAACATCTGCCGACCAGTAATATTTTGGACAACATATTACTACTGCACATAAACAAAATTTAAATTGATATCAGAGCATGTCACCTATTATACGTGGTGTGATCCTGTAGGGATAAATTCGGATGTGTCATTACAGGGAGACAAGTATAATTGGCTTAGCGGAAGTGAGTCATCTACTAGGATGGAGGTGCAGCTAGACATAGCTATTATTTCGCCTGATCTCCAATTAATGTGGTTGAATGCCCATTTAGATAATGTAGGGATATCCACCTCTGACCACCTCCCCATCTTGTTCGACTCAGAATGCAGGATTGAACCCATTAGCTCACAGCATTTTCGATTCGAAAACATATAGGCAGAGGATCCGGAATGTGGCCATATCATCCAGAAATAGTGGGGTGACCCAGATGATCGGGCTATTCTGAATAAGACAAAATAAAAGGGTGAGGCGTTGGAGAAGTAGGGCAAGGAAGTATACAATGCTCTTTCCCGGAAGATCTTTCGATATGAAAGGGACATTCTCTGGTTGAATGGAAAGGGAGATCGTACCAGTATTCAGAAACACGGGCTCTACAAATTCAGTATGATGTCGCGTTTGATAGAAAAGCGGCGTTCTGGAGGCATATGGCAAAACAACATTGGCTAACAAAAGGAGACCGAAATACCAAGTTTTTTATAGCCTCCGCCTCCCAACGAAAGAATATCAACAAAGTGACAGAACTTAAAAACGTGAATAGCATGGTGCTAACTTGGTATACAAGCCTGAGAAATCACATTCTCTCGTTCTGCAAAGCTCGCTCAACAAGGTCATAGTGTTCGAGTGCTTCTTGGCTTCCCCGGTTTCCGCAACAGGTCACTACAACACATAACGTCACTTTGATGGCTCTAGTAACCTCGGAAGAGGTAATAGATGCCACTTTTTCAATGGGCCCCAACAAGTCTCCGGGCCCGGATGGCCTCAATCATTTCTTCTACCAAAAATACTAGGCTCCAGTAGGGGAAGATGTCACCTCCTACGTTTGTAGGATCCTTGAAGGGGGGGAGGTACCGCCCTCACTTAATGAAACTATGATGGTACTTATCTCGAAGGTGGAGGCTCCAATGAGTCTCAAGGATCTTCGTCTCATTGCTTTATGTAATGTGTTGTTCAAAATAGTCTCGAAGGTTGAAGTAAACAAACTCAAGGGTATTTTGGAAGGAATCATATCACCCTCGCAGTGTGCTTTTGTCTCGGGGCGCTCAATTCAAGACATCATTATTCTCTCGTTCGAAGCCCTCCATTTCATGAAGAACAAGAAGAAAGATCGAGAGGGTGGGTAGCATTAAAGTTAGACACGAGCAAACTACGACAGAGTAGAGTGGGGCTTCCTATGGGACATAATGAGAGCACTCGGCTTCAGGGAAGAGTGGATATCGCTACTGAGGTGATGTACCTACTCGGTCAGATACAAATATTGTGGTAGAATGTCGTCATGCAGGCCTTGTCCAACCGGAAAGGGGCATTCGTCAAGGGGACCCCTTGTCCCCATTCATGTTCATGTTTTGTAAGGACAGGGCTGTCTTTATATAATTAGTGGCCTTAAGCAAAAAAAATGAAAATGGGCCTTTTAGCAATTACAATGAAGACAGTATATCGATATTTTATTAATATAATAAATAAAAATACACTTTAGGCAGATAATGTATTGTTCTATAAATTATGCTTTCTATTTGACATTGTTTTACAATATAAAACACAAATTAAACTATAGAACCTGACATAAAATAATCTACAAAAAATCTTGGATACCCCGACTCATAGGAAAGGAATCTTGGATAACCACGGAAAATCCAGAACTAGAACACTTGAATGTGGCAATACTTATGCCACAAGGCACGAGACAATAAAATAAAGAGATGGTCCGAAGTCTTTTTAACGAAAGAGACAAGTTAGCCATTCTTGTAGTGCAGACGAGTAACTCAGCCTTATCGGACTCATGATACTAGTTTGGGGAACATCTTGGCCAATATTCAGTCAAGTCGTCCTACGACATGGTCAATCATGACCATACCACCCCAAATATCCACTTAGACATCTGGATTTCAATATGTGCAAGGTGTCTCTAAGTAGCGACCAGACTTCGTTCACGCAAGGTGGAAATGGATTCAGTTTTCCCTATTTGTCAGGTGGGGGAGGAATCGAAATTTCATCTCCTTGTCACATGTCTGGTAGCGGCGGAATGTTGGCGACTAAACGGTTTTGTTCTCCCAACTGAAGTTGGGGACATCACAGAATGGTTGCGATCCATTCTAGTTATCAACCCTCTAACCAGGGGAGGGGAGGTGGGATGTCTTCTATGGGAACTTTGGAAAGCTAGAAATAAGAAGGTATGAGAGAATGTCACCCCTAGTGCATCGCCCATTCAACATACGACGACTCTCCTAAATACGGGGTTAGTGGATCAGAAACCGCATGGACCTACCCGCCCCTAGGGACCTGGGCCATTAATACATATGGAGCTTTGTTCGCTTCAACGGGCCAGTTGGGAACATGATTGGTGTACATGGACGAAATGGGTCAAATTTCTCGAGCCCGATCTTTCTTGTTTCATGGTCCCCAGAACCCGGGGTTGGTAGAGACTTATGCCATCAAAGACGCACTGTAGTGGCTCGAGCAGGTACCGCGTCAGAGAGCCATCATTAGAAGTGATTGCAAGGTCATAGTGAATATGATCAACAAAAGGTTAAAATCTTTCTCTGTTCTTATAATATCGAATCTTAATAATATTTCTTGTTTGAGCTAAAAAAAAAACATCGTGAAGACGATTGCAAAAAGAAAATGCGACATTTATGTTACAAAAAAGAAATGGTTAATTGTTGAAATTTACCCTTATGTATTGGTCACGAACACTATGCTACCCTCCTTTTCAAAATGACATTTGCGGTACCTTATCTATTGGTCACGCGATTACGTTAATAAAAATGGATGGTAAAATGCCGTTTTTTCCATTCCGTTAGTCATATGACCTCAAGTGTCATATAATGGATGGTAAAATGCCGTTTTTTCCTTCATTATTTAACTTTTATACATTTTATAAGGAACATTATCATTGCACCCTCGTTGTTGTTCCTTATAAAATATATAGAGGTCAAATACTTAAGGGAAAAAAACGTCATTTTACCATCCATTATATGACACTTGAGGTCATATGACTAACGGAATGGAAAAAACGACATTTTACCGTCCATTTTTCCTAACGTAATCGCGTGACCAATAGATAAGGTACTGCAAATGTCATTTTGAAAAGGAGGGTAGCATAGTGTTTGTGACCAATACATAAGGGTAAGTTTCAACAATTAACCCAAAAAGAAAAGAAAAAAGAGGTACAGAAGTCCGTTGCTTAGTTTTTGAGGTTTTTCCTTTAATGATCAATCAAATTGATCCGTAACAAAAGCCCCCTAAAGGTCCGTTTTGAGCTGGACAAGGCCCATCAATAGATCATTTAATACAGGCCTGGGCCTCTATTCTCTGCAATCCAAGCACTCAGTAGCAGCAAGAGCTAGGGTTTTGATTCGCAGTGTAAAGCTTCGTCCTTTTTAGTGAATTTGCAGATCCATCAGAAGGGAAGAAGAAGCAATGGAGGCTGGGGACGAAGGCATTGAGAGGGTAGAGGACTCCAAGGACTTGCAGCAGCAGAGCAAAGCCCTCGACAAGCTCACCGACCATGTCGAGGATCGTCAGCTCGATTCCACTCGCGTTCAAGAGGTCCCTCTCTTCTCTTACCTTTACATTTTATCAGCTGATCATTCTGAGAAACAAAATTTTCGTGGAAATTGTGTTAATTGGAAATTGCGTGGTTGTTTCTCTGATGTTTCAGGCTATGGCGTCTATTGCCGCCGAGGCTGAAGCTGACCGGAATGCTATGAGGTTAAGGTACGAGTTTTCCAGATTATTCCTTTCTTTCGAGCTTTGGATGTTTGTTCCATGATGTGTTTTTATCCATTGGTTGTCAAAGTAGTGTGTTTGGTAAAGATTTACAATTGTGATTGAGCTAGATAACATAGAAAGTGAATGGATTTTTTTATGCATTGCCATGAACAAAAAAGTTGGAATGCTATGAGGTTTTGAGATGGTTATGACTTACTTACATTTAGGAACTCTGAGGGTGCTCATGTAAATATGAATATGATTTTTTCTCCCATACATGCATCTGTTTAGAAAGTACAGATTTGGCTTCTCTATGTGGTTGACATGAGAATTGTGCTTGTGGTTGGTCGGTCAATTGTAAATCGTATCAAACCCGTAGGTTAATTATGTGCATTGTTGTGCTGTACCTACTTAAGCTGGCATAGTTGTGAAGAATGGGGCTCTAACTGGATTTTAAGGTCATTGATAAGCTTAAGCCGGCAGAGAGACATGTCATTAAATGCATATATTGGCCATGACGCCCTATGATTAAATCCATGAGTTTGTGTTACAATCCCGAACTTGGATTGAGTTATGGGATAGGAATTGCAGCATTCTTTGGAGAGAACGCAAGACCTCATACAACATTCGTTAGAGAGAACGCAGGATCTCATGTAACATTCGTTAGAGATAACGCAAGATCTCGATAGAAACCTTTCACCTTTGGTTTTTGTTTATAATTCTTGATTGTCTCTTTTATAAATGGACAGCTCATAAATAGGCTGGACTTCCTAACTAATACAAAGATCATGTAGCTTCCCATGATCACAACGCCTTAAGCAACTACTAATAATTAATAAATAAACTACCCATGATCACAGTAACTAAGTGGGTGCTAATAACTAATAAATAACTACCCATGATCACTAAGTAAATAATAATGTTTATACAATTTGAAAACTAATAGCAGTAAACATATTGGACTCATAACAGTTTGTTTGGTTGTGCAATAATTCCAACTCAGTGTAACTTTGACTAGTGTGCAGAACTGTAGGTTTTAGAATATTTAACGTTTCAATTTTACATCATCTCACATCCCTGTCCGGCTTGCTATTATCTTTAAATGAGCCAGCAGGTGGTTGCACACTGTAATGTGCACTTGTTTGTAGCAAAGATGTTTTTTCTTTTGTTTTTATGCACATTAGTCAAACAAGTGTTATTTTGTGTTTTGCAGAGAGAAAGAATTGGCTGCTGTGAAGATTAATGCAGGGGATGTTGACATTATTGCAAATGAATTGGAGGTTTGTTCCCGTATTTAATTTGCATTGATATGTGTAAACAGGAAGGGAAAGTGTACTAACCTAGTACTATTTGCTGATTTGAGAACAGTTAGACAAGAAAGTTGCTGAAAGAACTTTACGTGAGCACAAAGGTGACGCTGTTGCTGCCATTCGGTACTTGCTTCGCTAGAAAGCTAGTGTAGCAAATATTTTCATTTCATGCCTAGCTGAGAAATATCTTTTCAGGCTGAAATGTGAATACATGAATATATATGCACCTCGTTGTCGGGATAGAGTATTCCTAGTCATGTATCCAACTTTGCTTTGAATTTCTCAATGGAAACCATGTTTTGTGTCCACTCTTCAGATGGTGTAAACTATGCTTATGAGTGGAGAGGGTTGAGATTTGTGTTTTATATTGTTTGGTACTGATGTATTCATTTTATTAGGAATACGAAACCTAAATCTCTTAGTATTGAATCTGTGTTGGCCTCACCTGTCTTCCACTCATCCTGGTAGCTTTTTGATATGCAATTCTGAATCTAACTTTATCCAAGATCCATTTCACACCTACTCCCAAGCAGGTGATTGAGTCTGATTCAACCTTGCACCCACTCTTAAATAGGCGGCCCACAGAATTAAAAACGCTTGTCTCAGACGTAAGAGAGCTCACTTGACCACTAGGTCGAAACCAAATCTTTGATTTCAAAGGTGAGATTGAGAGAGCTCACTAGATCACTCGAAATCAAACCTTGATCTTAAAGGTAAGAGAGCTTACTTGAACTCTAGGTCGAATCTATTGTGATATCGACATTAGATGTCTCCTATCGGGCCGTATTGAGTTGGGTAATATGGGTCATGAACGGGCAACCGCTCGATCTTAGAACACATGCAACACGACAATGTTGATCAGCGTAGATGTCTCTTGTCGGCCCTATTGAGTTGGGCTATATGGGTCAAGAGCGGACGGACAATGGCTCGATCTTAGAGCATGCAGTACGACAACGTTGATCAGCATTGAATGTTGATCTCGACGACTCTGTTGTCGACGTTGGTAAGTGTTGTCGTTGCACGAACGATCATCAAGTTCAGCAACGCATTTACCGTTTCAGCCTCGAGCGAGTCGTAGAGGTCGGAGACTCTACGAAACGTTGACATTGGGGCGTCGAGGGTCACGTCGGGTCAAAGCAATGCACCCTGTGGCGAAGCATCAACAGCTTTTGACCAATCGTCACCGTGTAGTAATCAACGCTCTGAATCGTCTCAGCTTGCTATAAAAACTCTTTGCTGCAACACCAAAATCACACCGCAAGCCCTCGTTGCTTTCTATTTCCTCTCTAAATCCCTTTTTCTTTCATTTGTACGCATATAACATGTACAAATGAAAGGCTCTGGATAAGGTCCTGGCCCTGAGTCCCTTGTGCTGACTGAACAAAAGTGAGACCCTAGGAACTCAGAATGGTGGGTGTTTTATAATGAGAGGCCCAGGGTGAGGCCCTTGTGCTGACTGGATGCTGAGTTGTTATTAATTGATATTTTGCTATTTTATTTAATTCTTTATCAGAAACCGTTTAAATTATATAAAATATAAACAAATGTGAAAAAAATAATTAATGACAATAAGAAAATAATAAATAAATTTAACACGAATAAAAATTAACTTTTAATTTTATTCATCTTCTTTTAATACAACCTACAAAAAACAGCTCGAAGAGTACAAACGACTACTCGTCGTCACGGAAACCAGCTCCATATAGACCCCATACGTGCTCCATAAGATCATTTTGTAGTTGCATGTGGGTCTCATGATTTATGACACTTTGTTGACAATCCACTCGCTGCTGGTATGCCAATGGCCCTCCGTGGTGCTATCGTTATGGTGGTGTCCAATTCGGCATTTCTGGAGGTTGCTCGTACAACAACTCGTCATCCTCATACTCGTACCGGCGCGTTCATCCTCTACAATCATGTTGTGTAGAATGATGCAAGCGTGCATGATATCAGCCAAAGTGTGTGGGCTCCAAGTACGAGCAGGACGGGAAATGATGTGCCACCTTGCTTGAAGTATTCCAAAAACCCTTTCAATATCTTTCCGAGCACCTTCTTGGCATTTAGCAAACAACTTCTCTTTGGGCTCGTAGGGATGCCGAATAGTCTTCACGAACCGTGCCCATGTTGGGTAAATGTCGTTCACCAAGTAATAAGGTCGGTCGTACCGATGGCCGTTGATAACATACTCCACAGCTAGCTCACGGTCGTAGTAAGCGCCTTGGAATAAGTGGCTGTTGTTGAGGACGTTGATGTCGTTGTTCGAGCCAGCCATCCCGAAAAACGCATGCCAAATCTATAAATCACGGGACGCTACAGCTTCAAGCATAACCATCTTGTCCCCGTGGTGACTTCCCCGTCCATGGGCTCCCTGGTCTTCGGTTGGGCGGTTCTTCCACTTCCAATGCATGCAGTCAAGACTCCCCGTCATTCCGGGAAACCCTCGGTTGTACCCTTCTCGGAGTAAGCGCTCCATGTCAACCAGTGTAGGTGTACACCCATACTCGGCTCCGAATACCTCAATGACGGCCTTGCAAAACTTACGTAAACATTCAAGTATGGTGCTTACCCCAATGTGCAGAGTTTCGTCCAATGAATCGGCCGAGCACCCATACGCAATCATCTGTATCGCGGCGGTGCACTTCTGTTCCGTTGATAAGCCCAACCGTGAGGCCGCGTCGGGCTTCTGAACAAAGTAATAGTCGTGTTCCTTGACCTTGTCCATAATCCGTTTTAAAAGTGGTTTGCACATACGGAACAGACGCCTAAACATATATGGATTGATCGACAAAATAGCACCTCATTAATTGGTCGTGAGCTTCAGCACGACCTTTGTTAATATCTCGTCGCATTGGTTCCCCACGGGCGGCCCTCTCGATCCTTGGCTTTGCTCTCTGCATGCTCCTCTCAATCCTCTGCCGGAGTCGTCGCTCAACTACCCGCATTCGGGCTGCCATCTCCTCATATGTCGGCAGTTGGGCTACCATCTCTTCATACGTCGGCATTCAAGCTGCCATCTCCTCATATGTCGGAACCTCATCGTCGGATATAACCTCATCGTCGGATATAACCTCATCATCGGATATTTTGGAATTTAGAGAGTAGAATGCGGGAATAAGATAGTGAAATTGGAGAATGGTTGTGAAAAAAATGAGGTTGGGGTTGGGGTATTTATAGGGTTTAAATTGTTTGAGATTTAATATAAAAAAATTAGCTTTTACCGACCGTTGTCAAACGGTCTGATTGGGCTGCCACGTGTCGCCACGCGAGAGGATGGGAGCGAGACAGGGCCGAGGGGCGCGCGCCCGGCCCGCGCGCGAGGGACGAGGGCCGAGGCCTGCGGGCCGCGTAAAAACCATCCCACAGTGGGACGGCCCGCGTCTCGCGGACCGCGAACGCGCGGGTCGCGCCCGAGGGCCGGCCCGTTGTTTTTGCTCTTAGTTTCCACACCAAGCATGACTTTTTCAAGAATCGGATGGAACGCCGAGAAAGAATATCGATTGATGTACACTTGATTGAGCATGCGAAACTTGGGACCGATTACTGGTCAATGTTTACCTCCACTTCGTACCGCGCCGCCAAATTCCCCATGAAGAACTCAGATGCTAATCGAAAATCATTTTGGAAAGAACAGTAAAAGTGTGTCGAGTTCGACGGGTATTTTCAAGAGCACGTAACCACTAATCAGTGTGAGTATCCAGAGGAACGTCTCATCTCAACTGCCTAGGACGACCATAAATTCATCCGGAGTGAAAAGTTCACCAAAGGATACTGATGGGACGTCCTCTGTCACGCACCGAAGTGGCATCGACACAATGGTACAGACGAGTAGGGTAGCTTTAACATTACTTTTATTTTATGTTTTATTAGGTTCATGTACGTTGTATAATATTTATGTTTTTATAATAACTATATTCTTAATTATTATGTTTTTTTAGAGAAACAATGATATTATTAATATAAAAGCATTCTGGTGCCTTTGGGAGCCGAAGACACCATACATAGGAACCAAACTAACACAACATGAAAGACATATGCAGAAAAATAAATTTTGCTCTTTGACATAGGGGCGGTCGGAGGGGTGGGTCTGCGGTAGCGTCCTAGGACACCGATACAGTATACTACAACCATAAGATACTGATCGAGTAGACCAGAGGATAAACAATCAGTGGTGGACCAATTACTCCCCCGGTAAGTCAGCAAGCGTCGTCCTCCCTTGACTGATAGTGGTAGGGCTCCTGAACGCGGGATTGCTGACTCCGAAGTGGTAGAGGAGTAACTCATCAATTGTTGGTGGTACCCTTGCCACCTATACACCAGGGAGAAGGTACAGTCGACCAAACCCTCACTGGCCTTCTCAGCACTCATTCATGGAGGCGAGAGTGCTTGAAGCCCCCCGCCGCTGCTGAAGACGCCTCATTCGACGCCGCTGATTCTTCATCCTCCACAGAGTCCTCTTCTCTCTCAGTCCTCTTATTTCCCGATAATGAGGGTGTCGGATCACGTGGTAACCATCCTACTGGTATATCAACATCCTTTGCACCCCGCTGACCCCAGCGCCCCATGTCCTCCCGCCACGGGGGTGTCCGTGGTGTCTCCTTGGAATGGCCGCCCTTCCTTGATCCACCCAAATAAGTCCAATTCGTCCCTGGGAAGGCCTTCCCATGTTTCGCCTTTTCAAGCGCCGATCTCGGATCCCCTGGTGCCTTTAGTGAGGATCCTCGTACACCCCATCGACCGGACAGACCGGGAAGAGATGCCCCGCACAACAACATCCATAGCAGTGCTCAGGTTAGTATTCATACGAGATATACAGTCGAGTTCATACCTAAGAGACCGACAACCGGAACCAGAGTTGACTCTGCAGTGGAACCCGAATATCTGCCCTGATTCTGATCTTCATGAAGTCTCCCCAACAGAGACCCTCCTTGTCCCTTGACAAACTCCCAACATGTTGCCTATCCTGAAGCCCACATCCCTCGTCCAGGCTCCTACTGGCAGATTCGAGACTCGCGCCCAGACCGAGAAATGATGGAATTGGAGATCCGAGATATGCATGTGAGCCCGTAGGTCCGTAAACAAGACCAGAGAGTCCCAAAAGGACCAGGGTTCACCCATCAAGACCTGTTCCCTCTCCTTTGCAGACTTGAAGAAAAAAGCTACCAGCCCGCCCTCCAGAGGTTTGGCCTCGACTTTCATTCCCCAGACGTCCTCCATTCGCGCCACAACAGACTTCCAATAAATGTTCTTAGTAGTCAGGACTTTTGCTGCCAGCGCAAACCGATATAGATTCCCCCGTCCAGTGACCTCTTGCACCGGCTCCACTACCTCCTTGATCCTCATAGCGCCCATCTGGAAGTCCAACCTCCCAATCTGCTCCCCCGAGGATCGACTCTGTCCTAGATAGGGGTCTCCCACCTGAACCCTAGAGGACGTGTAGTTCTTACCCGCCTGGGTCGGACTCGGTCCCACCCTACGTTGCTGACCCGGCCTGGGATCATTGCCGCCCCCTCGCCCAATCCAGTCGGCCTCTCCGCAGTATTCCGGCCCGCTCCAAACCTCGTAGCCCATCGGGCCACATCACCACCACCACCCTGGGCCCATATCGACTTCTGACCCAGCGTAGCCGGCCAACGGGCATCGCCCATGAACCCGCGACCCGGACCCATCTCCCTCTCAACCCTACCCGGTTCCATAGCCGACACACCCTTCCCCTTTCTTCGTCGCCAAGCAAGCTCCTCCGGTGTCTCCACCGGCGTCTCCTCCGGCGTGATTGCCGAATCCGAGGAGACAGGGATAGGTGTGTGCTCCTCCCCCATCGCCGCCGGTATTAACAGAGCAGTGCCCCCATCACCGGTGACCGCGCATCTTCCGCCCTCGATGTTTGCCCCAGTCCGCTTCCTGGCCTCCTTGGCCGAGGTCCCTTCGCCGGCGTACGACGGAGACAGGCAGGTCCCGACTGAACCCGGCCACCAGGGACCCAGCCCGCCTCTCCCGCCGAGAAACGCAGCTCCAGCGTCCCCCCCCCCCCCCCCCCCCCCGTCCGTTCCGTCCAGGTACCTTCCGACACCACGGGGTCGTCTTCCCCCGTGATCTCCACCACCGGCGTCTCAGACACCATACCCATCCCCGGCAGCGCCACAAGGACGTCCACTCCCACCGGCTCGGACGTCTGCATCGAGTCCTCCACTGGATCCTCCTCCGGAAGTTCCGTCCCGGAGTCGAGCCCCTCGTCCCGATCATTCACCTCCGACAGACGGGGTCCCCAATGGACTCCCTCATCGCCGCCCTGCTCACCGCCTTCCACAACGCTCGAGAACGCCATGAAAAACCGAAGCAAATCGCAAGAACACCCAAACCCTAGCAGAGAGGAGGCGTTGCGTATAAATCTTACATTATCAGATGCTGTTGGAAAACTGTTGATTCTGGTTAGTCTATCTTAATTATTATGTTTTAATATAATTATATTTTATGTGTATTGAATTTGTTACTGTTGAATTATAATAAAATAAAAATGAGAATATACCGGGCATTTTAGACATATCGGGTAAACATCAGATAAAAAAACAAAATCCAGACAAGTAGTGGACTTAACAGAATTTGGCAACTAAACGAAACACCAATGGGTGTTTGCCCACTACACAATCTTATCTCATCAACAGACTAATTTAATAGATTTTTTCAAATTTAACATATTTTCAACTCTAATTAACAGACTATCTTCAGTATTTCGCTGCTGGGCGCCGCATATGCTCTCATGAAGATCAAAGAGTATGATTGAGAAAATATCTGCTATAAGAAGACTAAGATCAAAACAATAATGGTATATAAGTGTGGTTATTGTTTTATGTACAAGATCTAACATGGGTTAGGGCCAATTTGGCCATCACAATCACAAATCACCACATAGAGATTTAAAAGGATTTTTCAACAAACATCACAAAACCAAACCAATCACCATCATCCACCTGAGGTGCAAGGGCAGGCAATTTCAAGCCACCCATCACTTGGCAAGCTACAACATTCTGTCTGATGGATGCACACTCCAATATACTTTGTGGCTCATTGTTTATGTCCATTGCCTTAGGGCACACCTCGCTTGCGCAAAAAATGTCAATGCTTCAATGGCAGTTTCTGGAACAAATACTAATCTATACTTCCTTGTGGGTGTTATCACCTGCACTAGAACGGGACGCCTGCAATTGTTGGGTGTATTTCCTCTGCATATCTTTGAGCTTTTCTAGTAATTCCTGGAATGTCGGACGGCTCTGTGGATCACTGCCAGTTTCAACATGTTCAAAAGTTGGCACTTTAGTCATATGCAAAGTAAATTACTCGAAAACTATTCGAATAACGAATTACCTAAATAGTCCATGAGCTATATCAGAAAACTAACACTTTTATCTGACTATGAAATGTGTCAAGGACTAAATTAATGGACTTTTACAAGTTAAGGGGCTAAATTAATCATTTTCTTATCATGCATGAACCATCTAGGTAGTCATTCCATCAAACACCTATATTTAGCTGACCGAACAAATATATACATGTAACTTTAATAATTCAGATACCCTTATTTGTGTCTTGTGACATGACTCCAAAAAGAACCCATAACTAGTTTCATCCAAAGGCTTCAGAAAAGAGAACGGTGATGTGAGTATATAAAGGAAATTTTATCCAGACATCGTACAGATCCTGACAAAGGGGGAAAATGCTAGACTCTCTTAAGTTGCTCACATCCTTTTCAATGGATAAGCTTAACAAAATGTAGATTCATTTTTAGTTACTAAAATGCAAAGCCACATGCTAGGGAGGAAGTATCTTATCAATCAACATCCATGAATGAGAAATCATGGGACCGAACTGTGATAAATTCGGTGGGTCCAAACCTTGTAACAAGGTCTGGTATCAACAGACCCAAGCAAGCAACTGTTTAGTTTTCTTTTTTTATCTCTGGTTGGCATTTCTTACCAGAAAATTGTTCTTGGTTCTTAAAAATAAAAATCCGGATTCAAATAAAATAAGAATTGACAGGGTAAGCACCTTTGCCAGCAGCTCTCAATCAAAGAAGCCCACTGTGGATCCACGTCTTTTGGGATTTCCAGTCGTTGATCCATGAATCCTACAGCTCCAATCACCTGAAACTATCCTAATTAAACATATATTTTGTACATGAAAAGCTAGCACAATAACAATGAGTTATTTCATTTCTGTTTGTTTACAAGCATAGCACATCAAGTATGGATACTTTCACGGTTTCACTTGCAGCAGCAGTAAAATGTACTGATTCACTTGTTGAAAGAATGGCCTGACCACTTTTCCACAAGAAACTAAAAGATTACCTGAATTGAGCTGAGATTTTCCCAGGGGATTTTCTCAGTGACAAGCTCCCACAATACCACTCCAAAGCTATATATGTCAGACCTGAATGTTTTGAATAGCAACCAGGGTTATTTAAGAAAGACGAAACTATTATAAAAAGAGTAAAATACTGAGAAGTTGATTGGAAGCATACTTCTCATCTGCAGGTTCATTCCGAAGAACTTCTGGTGCCATCCATTGAGGCTAGAAAACAGTAAATTGAGTATCAAATAAGTACTCAAACTTAACAGAGACATAGTAATATCAATTCAAAAAAATACAACTAAAGAATGTCTACATACAGTTCCCTTCCCTGTCTTTGTTGTAAGATATGCCTCGTGTTTGAGACGTGACAGACCAAAATCACCAACCTGTTAAGACACGTAATTGTTCAGCACAACAATAAATATTAAATATGATATGTGTGGACTACCAAAAAATGTATTCAAAAAATTTAGACAGACCTTGACAGTCCAGTTTTTATCCACTAGAAGATTTGAAGTCTTCAGATCACGATGAATGATAGGTGGGTTGAAATGGTGAAGATAATTCATGCCTCGTGCCTGTGCGAGTAAAAAATGAAGTAATGCATAATTTACCATCTGAGGAATACTTCCCAACCTTGAAATGCAAGCAAAAACAATTATCGAATTTTGACCAAAACAAACTTAAACAAACTCATGTACCATATTAAACTTGCACAATCATCATTCACGACAACAAACACGAAATAACTTCTCTGATGCTAAACACAAGACTTACAATGTCTAAAGCCATATGAATACGCCGTCTCCATTCTAGTTTGACAGTATTCTTCTTCAGCAAGCGAAATAAACTTCCTCTACATTGAAAAAACATACATAAGGGGGGTCAACAACCAAGTATAGCAAAACTTTGGAAGGATATAATAGTAACCAAAAGAAATCATAATGACCCCCAAAGTGTGCAGATGATGAAGCATTAATAATGATCAATAAGGAAGTTGAGAACAAACCGTGGAAGGAACTCTGTAACAATGCAGAGATGCTCAGATGAAGTTACCGCTCCCATAAATAACAAAACATTTGGATGTCGAAGTCTTTTCATGAGAGATACCTTCATAAACAAAGCCCGGATGTGAAAAAAGATATTTCATCACTTAAAAGATGAATATAACCAACATAAGTTGGGCCAAGTGGTAAGAAGCTCACTTCTACATAAGGGACCTGAGATCGAATCTTAGTATATACAAATTAGGTTAGGGACTAAACTAAGAATTGTCGATAAAAATTAAGAGGATGAATATATGTCGGCTCAGTAATACCAAAGCAAAACCTTACACAGCTCCAATGACAACATTATGTTTGAAGTTGAACAGAGCTTCAGGCGCTCCTTGTGATGAGAGAACTACTTAAAAGTTGGAAGTAAATTTTGATAGATTAGCAATTTGACCAGATGCATTGTATGACACAACACCAAAGCCATAAGATGGGGAAGCAGAAATAAGAATACTTATATGAATTCGTAATAACATTAGGAATTTAGGAATGGTAAGACCGTGAATGAGGCTATTTGAGCAAAAGTTGGGGTCGCTTTTATCAAAGACAAAAGGGAAAACATCTTATGGTATGGTAGCTTAGGTATGTAGAGTATATGGGAGGTTATTGACCCAGTAAGGAAAGATGAGAGAATTCAATCCAAGGGAAACTAAAATGAGTAAAGACTGGGGCAGGCTTAAGTTAGCATGGAAAGAAATAGTAAGAAAGAGATAATAACTCTGGGCTTAATGAAAGAGAATATAGTAAATAGGATTGAGAAAAGGAGAACACAAGCAATGGGAACCTTTTGCTAAAGATACAATACAAGTACCCAACCCTTTATGTGAGAAGCGGTTTGTCTATATCTTGTTCCAAGAAATGTAAAGATTAAGAATAGGCTAGAAGATGCATCACCTATTTGTGTAGTATTTATGGAAAGGATGGATGCTCAAAAGATTGATTCAAATTAGAATAGATATTAGAAGCACACACCTCTTGTCTAAAGGAAAGTATCAAATCATCTGAATATTCTAGCGTCGAGAATACTTTCACAGCAACATCCTGAAAGAAAAAGGTTAGACAAATTATAACTATATAATATCAATTGCATTCCTTCCATTGCTCCAATAAAAAAGGGAAGAAAATTACATTGTGGCGAACAAGTAAATAAAATCATGAGTTGCCATTCTTCAATATTTATGCATATGTGGTATTTTTGTGATCTTAAAAGCAGATAACCCATATATTGAGTTCAAGCATCCTCACAAACATGTAGTTAAATTTTAAAGGAAGAGCAAGAGAACATACTGATCCATACCACAGGCCATGATAAACAGTTCCACAAGAACCTGAAGGAGGCAGACAGAAAAATACATATCAGAAAGATACATAGAATAAAAAGGGTGCCCTTGTGCATAAGGGCTATATGCCATTGTGGGGTATGGGGAGGGTCATTTATGTATGACACAAACAGTTGCAGAAGAACGGCAAAAGCAAACTTGGTCAATTGAAAAGATAATTAC
Organism: Erodium maritimum; assembly: GCA_963921825.1. NCBI lineage: Eukaryota > Viridiplantae > Streptophyta > Magnoliopsida > Geraniales > Geraniaceae > Erodium > Erodium maritimum. Next base: position 48,335,648 of record OY997591.1, read on the forward strand.
CTTGCCCAATCTGCTCTCCTATGGTCAAATCTTCCCACAAGATTTCATAATCCAAGCAGTCATTATCGATGTCCCCCTTATTAAGAGCACTGCTACTGGCACTTCCACAGCTACTTGCACTGCTCATGCTATTCACGTTAAATGAAGACCAGGACCCTAAAGCCTCATTGTTGACAGGCCTGATTATTTCATTTGTCTGGCTTTCTTGTTTCACCACAGAAGTTGGACTCTTTGGATGAAATGATTCATCTTCCTTATCATTATGCGACCAAGGCCATGCGAAATGGGTGGTTTTGGCCTCCAGCCCTTCCCGCTCATTCCCTTTCCATGGCCACGATAACCCTTTCTTTTCCATCCATGCCTCAGCTTTTGAGGCCATAATCTTGTGCATTGCAGGTTTTCCCTCGCCCTCATCACCTGAATCCCTGGAGGGCTTTCCTGGAGACTCTTCAGAATGAGAAAACACACCAAAGGGAGAGGTTATCTCTCCTCTAGGAGTACTAGCTCCGCTTGATGTTGCATCTTCTCTTTGATCATAGAAAGCAGCATCCAAGAACCCATATTCAGAATGATGACTATCACCACTCCCTCCTTCACGATCTGCATTGTGCTCTCCCATCCGAATTTTTGACTTTACTTTGTTGCTCACCTTTGATGCCTGTTTTAGTAGCTCCAACAATCAATTTATGAGACAATGTGATAAAATCATAAATGAACTGAAAACTCCAAGACTAACCAAATTAGTTATTTTTGAAGCAATTGCAGCTTGTAGAGGCTGTTGTGGATCAAGACCAAGTTTACTTGGAACAGTGTTTTTAGGCCGATTAATGCTCGAATCGCCTTCTACTTGCTTGGCATTGGTCAAGGCTACCCGGATTTCATGAAAGGGGCGTGCATCACTTGAGACAAAAATAATCCCGACCAAAGCACCATCATCATCATAGAATGGAGTGTTGGTAGCAACTACAACAAACCTCTCTCCCGACTTGCTTATGACCGGGAACTGCCCAGTCCAGTTTTCACCCATTGATACTCTATTTATTATATTATTTGCTACAACATGGTCCCGGGTATCGCAAAGGAGCGCTATGCCATCCTTACCAAGGGCTTCTGCAGCAGAATAACCATAAAGTTTTTCAGCACTTCTGTTCCTGCAAAGTGGAATTTTGCCAAATGATGAAATTTCTTAATTGTCCAATATACCAACATTGAAGATAGATGGACTCTTAGATCATGAATAGGAACACATGCTCTGTTTGAATCCCCAAAAATATATATGAATACTATAGGAGTGGAACAAAATCATCCTAACGAATCAAAAGAAAGAGACTAACAGAGAACAATCCATACATATGCTAAAATGTGTTGTGAAAAAGAAGAATAACGAGAGCAATAGTAGAGAAATTCACCAGTAAATAAGACGCCCGTTGAGGTCGAACATGTGAACAGCCTGTCCCATTGATTGCAGAATATTCAAATACTGCTTGTCCGTGAAGTTGACCGCCGCGGGGCCACTAGTATCGCCTCCTCCGCCGTCGGAATTCGAAGGATCACTGCTCCTGCTTTCCCTCTGCAGGGGCGACGAATGCCTAAGCGACGCCGACCCCTTCTTCCACGCCGCCGGCCCTTCGAACCCAGCTCCGGCGGCGCCGGGTCTCCTTCTCGAGCTGCGCTGCGGCGATATGGAATGCGACCTCTGGTGAGGGTGCAGCGACCTGCGCTCGCTCGCGCCGGAGAGCCTGAGCTGGGTCATCTCCTGCTTCATGTGGGCGTGACCCGCCTCGAGCTCCTGGATCTTTTTGAGAAGCTCCTCCGCAGGTGGAGTGTCCATCGGAGAAGAGAAAAGTAGAGATTCAGAAGAGACCCAGATGAAGAAAAGTGTCAGGAAGGTGGGATTGACAATGGCGGAAGCAGCAGATTCATGACAAATGCAGCTGTAGTTTTCTCTCTCTAGAATTGAAGACGACGACGACGACCCAGTCGGTAAGCTTTCATTCAACCATTTGCAACTAGCATGGGCTCAAATTGATAAGATAATTCATTCAATTACCCACCAATCCCTCTCACAGACACAGCCGTTGAGTCAAATTCAATTGTTGAATTGAAGTTGGAAGTGGTGAAGAAGAGGGTAATCAATCGAGAAGAAGAATCTCTATCTCTCTCTAGGTTTTTGTGGGTTTTTCTCTTCTCTCTCTATGGTTGCTTCAGCCTCTCTCTCTCTCTACTTTTTCTCATCATTATCGTCTGAATCTTACCAGATGTTATATACACAGAAGAGGGGCGGCCTCATTTCCACGCGCTCTCTTGGCACGTGGTCTCCCTCGGCCTATAACAATGCATTTGGTAACCGCTAGTCCACAAGAAGAAGCGCGTCTACAACACGCCTCATTGCCCTATGTATTCAATGTGTGCCGTCTTTTTGTTACATAAAGGCTCCAATTCCATTCAGTGCCAGCCATTGCAACTCTCCATCCAAGGATGCATTTGTTTAGCGGTTTTGTACTTCTTTTTTTCAAAAGAGTAACCACTTTTTTTTTTGCCACACGAAGTAAATTGTATAGATAGAGAAAAATGGAAGATTGTCCGGATCGTAAAAATAAAAATAAAATAAGAAGAAGAGATAAAAATTTAGTGACGATCGAAATACTGATCCTATAACGAGATAATTGGTACCGGGAAGGAATATAGGAGTGGTTTCTTATTCAAACTGTGATTGGCGTCGTGTATCCCAAGGATTTCCCCTGTCTCGACTTGAATTGATCAGTTATGTCGTAACAATCATCTAAGGAGTATGTTAGGAAAATGAGGAGGCTGGGGAGCAGAAGGTGTCTGCTCCGTAGAGGCCGCGGTGTGGCTCCTCTTGAACACCCCAAGGTGCCCTAAGGCTCTCATGGCAACCTACGAGACAGGTCACCCTACCACGCTGATGCCCTATCGGGGTCAAATTCCCCGGCATAGGTATTAGACTCAATACTGTAGTGGGGGTGTTGGAGACATCCGACCCATTAGAGGAGAGGTAGTCGTGGGGCTCCTCCATTTGTCCATTAGGGTTTCCCGTGAAGCCATACATATCTCGGTGCTCCATGGGTCGTCGAGAGACTCGGGGTTGACTGTTAGCCTCTCATAGTTGGTTTGTACTGGGATGGGTGTCCACGATGACGCGGATTCGCAACAACATGGCTCTCACCCGCGGTGAACGGTAGTTTACCTATGCCTCCAATCCGGTGTTGGTCGGTTTGTCAGCCACCCGCTCTTGGTGGTGGATCAGCCTCCAAGGATAGGGCTTTATTGGGCAGGAGATGCGATCCCGTATGGTTTCTTTGGTGGAGCAACTCCTTCTGCTCAGTTCCAGGTGTGCCTCATGGCTTCTGGCCGACGGAGAGGGTAGGTTCTGTTGATGGGTTCTTGTTGATATGGGTGCAGTAGTAGTAGGGAAGCGGATCGTGCATCCTATTTTGCATCGTTGCATCATTAAGCAATCGTTGAAGGACATGCCCATCGTCCTCATCGTTGTAGTATATCTGGATTGGAGTCAGCGCCCGAGGAGCCATCATGGGTAGCAGACTTTATGTCGGTGAGTAGGTCATCTCAGTAGGGAGGAGGCGACGGTGGGATGTCTTGTATTGGTGTGGTTCACGATCCTCATCGCAGTCGTGTGAGGAGTAGTAGTGGTCATCGGGTAGGGAGGCTGCGATTGCATGGTGATCGGATAGAGGTTGCTCGAGGCGGAAGTGAAAATGGTTTTGGGGGAAAGAAAACTTTTGAAAGGAAAAAAATAACTAAAGGCTGAATATCTTAAGAGAGGAAGCACTTGATTCCATGGTTGAGTCAAATATAAAAATAAGTTTATTTCTCTTGTTCAAACCAAGTTATTAGAATAGATCGGTTTAATAGTTTTTTACTAAAACAAATATTGTTAACATGTTTAATTTAATTTAACAGTTACATTTAAAAAATTATAATTACATTATTGAAATGGAAAATACGCAACTATATAAAAAGTGTACTAATAAAAATTTGTTCCACAATTGTCCATGAAGTCTCCTTTGAGCATTTAAGAACATGTTCAGTTGAACGAACAGATAAGGCTTAGCAATGTACAATCATTTGAAGCACTTTAAGTGCTAAGACAAGCATTTGTCTTAACATCTTGAATCACCTGGTTGAGACAAGCTCCTAACTAAGACAACTGCTTGTCTTAAGAGATATAGTGGAGTCATCTTTGGAGAGAGAAAAAGAAAAGTAATATTTTGATTAGTTACAAAAATATAGTGGAACTCATTTTAAGTCATATGTTTGTCTTAACCATTGTAAATGTTTGGCTTAAAGAGGGGGTGTTAGAGGGGTGATGTTATGGTTGAGTCAAGCTATAAGTCAAGTACTTGACTTAACTACTGTAAATGCTTTAAATGAGCCTCCTGATCTATAAATCTTGTTTTATTTTTCGTGGTGATGTTACATTCAGGCGGGCGGTCATCGTTGCAGATGACTCATCAATGTTCAGCGGATCAATAGTTGCTTTATAAGTATATTGTTCATTATCCACTATCATGTTGTGGAGGATAATACACACAATCATAATCAAACGCGTGACTCTCTATCCCATAATCAGCTTGGGTGAGTAATAATGTAAAAACGAGGTTGTAAAATCACAAATTCTCATTCTATATCTTTTTTAGCCTGTTCTCGGTGATTAGCAGACAAATTTTGTTTCAGATATGTGGAGTTGATATTATTTTCACAAACGTAGCACATGGTGGATAGATACAATTAGTTAAATAATACGGACTTGAATACCTGTTACCGTTCACAATGTACTTGACCGGTGGAGCAAAACCTTCCATGGATTCTTTGAACAACGTTGACTGGTTGAGCACATTGCCTTACAGTAACCATCGGGTCGTTGACCAGAGTACGGGTATGTTCAACTGAGTGCATTAATAATGTGAAGGAAGAGATTCTTTTGCATTCAGAATGAACGCCAAAATATTTTGTCACTATACATTGGCTTCCTAACAAAGTAGTCGGCCAGTAGACGTTTATGTGCATCCTCCCAACTTTTTTTTGAAAATCCGTTGTTATGGTTGAAGCGTTGCTAGCCTTTCCTCGGTTGTTGTTCCAATGTCGCTTCAATTTGTTCTTCAAGTAGCTCCATGATTCGATCCCCGTCAACCGGTGGACCCATGGAAGGCGAGATGAAGAGATGAAAATATTTTAGAAAGGAAATGACGAGAAATAATGTGGGAGAAGATAGAGGAAAGCTTCACATTTGAGTGCAAAAATATGTAGGCAATGAGGTATATATATAGGGTTAAAATCTGATTTTTTTGGTAAATAGAAAAATAGTTGTTACATCCACGTGGCAACAACGTATTGGTACGTTGACTATTCGTTGTAGCGACGTGGAAAGTTGACTCCACAACGCTGTCTTCCTAACGCATCAACTTGGCTCAACATACTGAGTTAAGTTGTTGCGACACCTCTTTTTCCCATACCGGTGTAGCCATAGCACCAAGCCCGCTATGTTTCTCTATTATAAGTCTTCTAAGATTGGATTAAATACAAATGACTACCATCAGCCAAGTTCTCATAATTACTATAACCTATTCAAGTTACATATGACTATTCTATTTTATACGCTTTTATTTCTATATATTTTTAAGAAAATTATCAAAATACACATGTTGTTCATAAAATTGCACTAACACTTTAAATTAATATTTTCAAAAAATATATTTATTAATTTCAAAATATGTTTAAAATTATATATTAATTTTAAAATACTTTTTTTTTGTTTTTAATCTATTTTGAATAAAGAAATAATATGTATTTTTTATATCAAAAAGTCAGTTAAAATTTATCATTTTGATTTAAATTTAATTTTTATATAACTGATTGAGTTATTTTAATACCTATTTTTTATTTATCAAAAAATCGATCAATATTTATCATTTTAATTTTAAAATATACTTTTATATTATTAATTAAGTTATTTTAACACTTATTTTTATCATAAAATAAACTTAAAATCATTTATTAACTTTCTGAAACTAGTTCTCGGTCTGGTTCTATCAGTCTCGAGATTTAGGGTTTTGTCGACAGTGTAGTGCGGAGGAAGCCACCGACGATACGTTCGACTAGAAGCACACAGAAGTTATCTGATTGCAAGGCTAAATGGAGGAGATTCAGGCGAAGTTATTGGAGGTAGTAATCGACAATGAAGACGAGGAGACAATCATACCCGAAGAACTATTGAACTAAGGATGGGAAAAGTACAATATCGGAATAACGGCTAAGGTTTAAATGGAGAAACAATACAAGCCTCTAGTTTTTTGATCAGTCACCAAGAACAACTAGAATGTTAAAAACCTGGTGATTCAAACTCTCACACCGGACATTACAAGTATTTTCTTTATCAATGAACATGATTTAAGGAAGGTGTCAGAGATGGAGCCATGGGGATTTAACAAGGCCCTAATAGCTCTCTTCGAGCTTACACTAGATGATAATATATCGGAACTGAGATTTGAACACACGGTTGTATGGATACATGCTTCAAACCTTTTGTTCAAAGCTCTAACAAAGGTTGTGGGTGAGATTATTGGAAATAAAGTCGAAAGCACGTTGGAGGTGGACTGTGACGACAATTGACGAGTTTGAGAGGATTACATACGTATCCAAGTTAGATAAAGGATCGTTAAACCACTGAAGAATACTACAAATATTCTATTGGGAGATAAATTGGAGTCTATGATAGTCAAACTATGATATGAAATATTGACTGACTTTTGTATTTGTTGTCGCAGAATGAGTCACAGTGAGGGAGTGTATAGTGAAGGAGTTATGGAGGTTAACGAGGATAGGGAGGTATGGGACACATGAAAACGGATGTGCCAAAGTATAAAGGGAAAAGACGAATCTAGGAAAATCCATGAGTTGGGACGGAGGTGTCCAATATTGAAGGGATAAAGGAAGGGGAATAGAGGATCTTGAAAAATTCTCAAGCGAGAAGTCGGACTCCCCAATAGGTTCCTAAGTTAAGGCAGGTGTAGAACTGACTTTAGAAGAATTTGATGAGTACGGATCAAATCAAAGGGTATTAACAATCAAGGATAGGAAAGAGGGACTGACAAGTGTGGTGCGAGAGAAGAGAGTGAAGGCAGATGAAATGAGTCCTAGGCTAGGGGACGAACGGGTAAGAAAGTAAGGGGAAGATAATTCGAATAGCAGTAAGTCGAGTTGTAAGAATCGCCCCCGGTCGATCCCGGTCGAACCGGTGATTTTTGGTGAAAGTTGACTTTCGGCCGGAAAAGTCAACTGATGACTCCGGGAGTCATTCAGGACCTTTCCGGGACCCAAAAAGCTTAGCCGTCATTACGGTTAGCTTAGTTGGGTCGTTTCCTTTCAAATAACTGTCTTTGCGAAAAAAGTCAAACTCGGGTCAAACTAAAGCTAATTAACGACTAAACCTAATTAAATTAAAGGTGCTGGAATTTATTAAGGGAAAGGGAGGATACCCGACCGAGGTATGTACCGGTCCGGTATGTGTGTGATGTATTGTTTGCTTACCCCGTTGTGTGTTTCCGGGAAGACATCTAGGCCGATAGTGCGTTTCCGGTATGATGTATTGTTTGCTTACCCCGAGGTGTGTTTCCGGGAAGACATCTAGGCCGCCAGTGCGTTTCCGGTATGATGTATTGTTTGCTTGCCCCGATGTGCGTTTCCGGGCAGACATCTAGACCGATGGGTATTCCGGTATAGTGTATATTGTTTCACCCCGATGCTGTGTGTCTGGGAAGACATCTAGACCGAGGGTGTATTCCGGTCTGATGTATTTGTTTCACCCCGATGCTGGATTCCGGGAAGATATCTAGACCGAGGTGGTATTCCGGTACGATATGTTGAGCTGTGTGTGTGGATCGGAGTATCCCGGTGTACTTGTCTTATGTTCGTGTCATGTTGGATTTGAGTGATGTTCGCAGTAGACGTCGCAGTATAATATTTTGTTGTTTATATGTTTTCTTAGCTTGGTTCTATGGTCGATAATGTTGGGTTCATGTTGGTTTTCTATTCGTGTTGTCAGTTATTAGTTTATATTATTGACTAAGTGATTATGGTGACGGAGTGGAAGTCCATTCCCGTTACTACTTTTTCCAACTGAGCGAAAGCTCACCCCCTCTGTTTTTACTGTTTTACAGGTTTCGATCGTGAGTCGGTCTAGAGGACGTCTCAGAGCTCGGGAGCTCATCGAGAGTCTGGGGATGTATCTTTAGTAGAGACGTACTCTCTATTTTGCATCAAACCTTGTTTTTCCCTGATTATATTTTGAGCGTTGACTCGTGGCATCGAATTTGTTGATTTGGAACTAAATTTCGGAGTTATAATTCATTTAATTTTCCTTTTATTATCATTATTTTATTATTACTTTAGTTCACGTCTCGAGTCCAGCCAAAACCGGATTTGGGGCGTGACACGAGTTATCTTCGACACACAAAAAGGCAAGAGAGAGAGAAGGTACCAAACTTGAAATATGAAAAGCAATGGAAAGAATGCTCGCGAGACTAGAAGAGCAGAGCGGGACAAAGAGGTTGGGCAGTGCACTAGGGAAGTGAACAGCTGAGTTCGTTGATCAGCCAATGGAGTCTAGGAGTTTACTTCCTGCAACGGAGGGTGATACAATGATGATCTTGGATAGGATTGCGAAAGAACCCTGCTAGACACAATAATAGTTCTTGCATGGAGCTTCTGAGGGCTGGGGAACCCTTGGAATAAATAGTTCATTACCGAGTTTATCACTCGTAAGAGACCCGAATTAGTTTTTTGAACGAAACAAAAGTGGTAGGAGATGTCATTCAAGGAATCAAAAGGAGTACATGAATGAAGGGAGCCTTGTCGGTGAAAGGTCGAGGGGCGAGTGGTGGATTGTCCCTGTTCTTGAGGAATAAGGATGATGGACATACCAGTATATACTCAAAGATCCATATAGACATACTCTACAAAACGAGGGAAGGAAAAGTGGTATGTTTCATAGGTTTGTACGGGGAACTGAGTCGTGACAGAAGGCACATAACATGGGACCTCATGAGAACTTTAGCGTAACAACATGTTGGACCATGTCTCATGATCAGAGATTACAACAACGTCATGGGAAATAAATACACAAGGGGTAGCAACCCATATCCCCCGAGTCTCCTCACTGATTTTCGTAAGGCCATGTAGGATTCTGGGATTTAGGATGTAGACATTGAGGGACACATGTACACATGGGAAACATGGAGACATAGTCATGATGGCAGTAAGCTTAACTTGATAGAGCGACAATGAACGGAAGTTGGGGGTATATGTTCTTGGAGACGAGATTATTGATCGGAGGTTTATCTTCGTCGGATCATACGCCAGTAATTTGCTATGGCGAAAAGGAACTAATCACACTGGTGGATAGACTATTTAGATTTGAATAGGGATGGACCAAGGATAAAGAGTGCGAGCATATCTTGCAAAAATGTGTGGGATAAATATAGGGAGAAGACGATTGGGGAGAAAGAACAGTTGATAGTAGAGGAGCTGGCACAATGGGCCCGTACACACTATAGAGCTATGGATAATCAAATAAAGGAGTGTCGGACTGAGATGAATCGTCTTATAGGGCCTTGGGACATAGGGAGAGGATACAAGACCTCTAGGGGAAGCTCAATGATTTACGATAGAGGAAGAACCTCATTTGGAGGCAGTGAGCAAAACAATTATGGCTATCAAAGGGGGGTGATAATAAAAAATACTTTCGCACTAAATAAACAACGAGGATAGGAGAAACAAGATCGTGAGGTTGAGGAAAGCATATGGTAATTGGGTGTACTAGGAGGCCGGGTTGGACAATGAGATAAGTGACTGCTTTAATACCATATTCCAATCGAAGGGGGGAGGTCAAGTGCTCATTCTGATGGTCCGGAGATGGGAGAGGGTAAGCGAATATAGACTGATTTCACTCTATAATTCCTTATATAAGGTCGTTACAGAGGTTATCATCAATAGGATGAAGGACACTCTCAAGAAGGTCATATCTGAGTCTTAAATAGGGATGGAAATGGGTTGGGTTCGGGGAGGGGACCTACTCCACATCCCCACCCAGCATCCCCGCTCCGTGCCCAGCCTTGCGTTTACCCCGCCCTGTTGTCGCCATGCGGGGAGCGGGGATTCCCTACCTCGTTCTCGTCTCACGGGGGACGAGGAATCCCCGCCTGTTCTCGCCAAAAAAAATGTACATTTGGGAAGAAACCTTGATCCATGATATGTTTTTAATCATTGGAAAATGGATATGTTGTAGTTGTAAAACTTTGTTTGAGAACAACAAAAAATTGAATTGACAAAATTGAGTATGATGTCTGGTTTATCCTTATACAGAGCATAAGTTCTAAAATTCTAATCATCTTTATTTATTTGAAAAATAAGAGAAACAAATTAAAATATGATTTACAAAGAAGAGTGAAGTTATAAATCTATAAGATGAAATTATCGATAAGTAAGGTTTGGCATTAAAGTAAAAAAGAATAAAGATGTTAAAGAGATATATATTTTAAAATATATAGTGCAAGGTGCCCCGCGGGTCGCGAGGTGGGGATAGCTTGCCATGTCCCTCCTCGGTCAAATTCCTCGTCAGGTCAGGGAGTTTTGCCATCCTTAGTCCGAAAGTGTATTTATGAAGGGAAGGTTAAACATGGACAACATAATTCTATCCGGAGAGGTGTTCCACTATCTGAGGGGTCGAAAACAAGAAATAAATGGTCTCATGGTTATGAAGGTCGACATGAGCAAAACGTACGTGTCACGCCCTAAATTCAGTAGAACCGAACCCGGAACGCGAACGTTTAAAACAATAAAACACTTTCAGACATTTTAAAATAAATCACTTTAAAACCACTATTTACTTAACCAAAATAAATATTTACAACTCAAAAGTACGTCCCAACAAGCGGACAAAATACAAGGCGTACGTCGCTAGACTCAAAAGTAAACCCGGACTCCCGCTCCTAGCTCTTCAAGATTCGAAAGCTCACTTAGTCCGTCCCGCGACCAATACCTGTAGGAAAAGCAGCTAGGAGTGAGCGTTCACTCACCACCACGGATAACAGACTGACTACGGCATACTTAGCAGACAATGCCGGTAACACCAACAACAAACCCAACACCGGGGACTACTATCCCCAAACTCAAGTAACCCGACTGACACACAAACTGTTACTTTCCTCAACGGACTCAACACTCGGACACGTGATGTAGACCCGACACAACGATTACGACTTCCTCCAAAGACACGAAAGACAACCAGGCAACACCCAAGATCACAAAGGATCGCACACAAAACAAGATCGCAAAGGATCGCACTCCAGCAACTCTGTAACCCCCTCACGCCCTTTACCGATCCCTGTCAGGCTAGGCGGTCGACTTGTCGCCCCTTTGCCGATCCCTGTCAGGCCAGGCGGTCGACCTGTTGCACTTTTTCCGACACAAAGTCGGATCAGGCTGTCGACCTGTCACCAACCACGCACGCGCGGCCAGGACCCCTTTCCTCACGGGCGGGCCACCTACCCCGTCTGAACATGCAGACGCGTGCGATCACAGGACACCCGTTATTATGAAGCGGGCCCCCAACCTCAGGTAACCACAATCACAATCACAAACAAAGTTCAACAAACAGCAACAACGCCAGTTTGACACTCCGCAGGCACTCATGGCCACCCAAGACACCAACGGTAAAACACGGGTTCAACAACCCCACGGGCACTCAAGGCCACCCAAAACACCAACGGTAGAACACGGGTTCAACAACCCCACGGGCACTCAAGGCCACCCAAAAAACCAACGGTAAAGACACGGGTTCAACAACCCCACGGGCACTCATGGCCACCCAAGACACCAAAAGTAAAGACACGGGTTCAACAACCCCACAGGCACTCAAGGCCACCCAAAACACCAACGGTAGAACATGGGTTCAACAACCCCACGGGCACTCATGGCCACCTAAGACACCAAAAGTAAAGACACGGGTTCAACAACCCCACGGGCACTCAAGGCCACCCAAAACACCAACGGTAGAACACGGGTTCAACAACCCCACGGGCAATCATGGCCACCCAAGACACCAAAAGTAAAGACACGGGTTCAACAACCCCACGGGCACTCATGGCCACCCAAGACACCAAAAGTAAAGACACGGGTTCAACAACCCCACGGACACTCAAGGCCACCCAAAACACCAACGGTAGAACACGGGTTCAACAACCCCACGGGCAATCATGGCCACCCAAGACACCAAAAGTAAGGACACGGGTTCAACAACCCCACGGGCACTCATGGCCACCCAAGACACCGACAGTAAAGACACAGGCTCTCATGGCCACCCAAGACACAACAGTAAAATACGGGCTCTCATGGCCACCCAAGACACGAACATTAAAGTACGGGCTCTCATGGCCACCCAAGACACGAACATTAAAGTACGGGCTCTCATGGCCACCCAAGACACAAATTTAACAATCAACCTCCGGGCATAACCAAATGCCTCCAGTAATTCTAATATCGAAAGTTCATTGCTCCTACGACACTACTACGTGTCACATGCATTTCTATTGTTCAATACGTTCCCGTATCATGCGACACCACCCAATGTCACCTGCCTTTCTAATATTCGATCAACTTACTTAACCCACGACACCCCGGTGTCACATGCATTTCTACTGTTAACTTTCCCTAATCAGGTCCGAGATCCGGCTACTTTTCCCTACCTCGTATGCTTTCTCCAAAAGCCCACAAACAAGCTCTGGCGTGATCCCGATCACTCGCCTAGCTTTCCCTTTCCTCTGTCTGCGACACGATCTAAAAAGAACACAATTTTAAATACTTTTAAGCTTGCAGGCATAAACTGAATTTTAATAAACTTGACGCCCAAATGTAACCCCGACCATGTCGATCACTCCCAAACTTCCCAATTACTCGACATTTTCGATAATGGACTCGGAAAAGCCCGATTCGCCCGACATGGCGAATCTGCCCGAGTTTTGAAAACGTCCTTCCGGGGCTCCGAATTTTCCCGTTTTCGTTTCTACGATCTTAGAATAATTCAAGGGTTCCAACGCAATCGACAGAATCAATTTCCGACTTCCGAGCAATTTAATTCGCGTTTAAAGTTTCTAAACCCGAAATTCCAACTTTCACAATTTAATTACGAAATTCGTTCCGGGTGTGAATTAACGATTTGGGGATCGTCCTAAACCACCCGAACACGAAAACCCGAGACCCGGGCAAGTGGGCCCCACACGGACACAATGAAAAAATTCCATTTTTGCCCCTAAACGTTCCTAACGAACCTCAAACCTCAACCATTCATCTTTAAATCAATCTTAATCAAAACCCAACCCTAATCAAACCGTTTAAACTCAAACCCTAAAATTCAAACGTATCAAAACGAAAATCGATTAGGTGCTCACCGTAGGGAATGACGACGGGATGACGAATCTTCAATCGTTGAGTCGATCGGTCGGTCGGATCGTCGGGAAATCACCAAAATCTCCCATTTTCTTTCCTTTTCTCTCCTTCCCTTTCTCTCTCTAAAAAACTATCTTCTTTTTTCTATTTTTTTTCTCTTTCTTCTAAGCTTGGCCGAACCATCTCTGCTCAATTCCCTTTTGTTTGTTCAAAACTAACACCAACTTCTCTTTATTTACAAAACTAACACTAAAGTCTCTTCATTTGTTTTGTCCAATAAACCTAACACCACCAAAAAGTTGACATGTGACAAGTGGGTCCCATACCTTTTTGGGAAATATCTTCTATATATTTTCTAATCAGATTCGCGAAATTCGGATGTTTCGGGCCCCGAACGGGCACTTTTTCCAAGAAATTACAAAACTTCACGGGCTACAAGGAAGCGGCTCAACTAAGACCGCTGCGACGACGGCTAAGCTTTTTGGATCCAAAACGAGCCTCGAATGGACCAAAACCTCGCTCGGTTGACTTTTCCAGCGAAAAGTCAACATTTCTCAATTTGGTCAGAAAGTTGCCCTGAGTCCCCCGGAACTCACTTTGGTCGATATCGGTGTCAACTTAAGTCCGGTATGACCCTCGGGGTCAGATTTAGGTTCATTTAAGTCTCTGTCCAAAAGTTTTAAATTTTCCTATTTTTCGCATATTTGACTGGCGTTGACCGGGAGTGGTTCTTACAGTACGATACAGTGAAATGGGATTTTTGTAACGAGTGATGCTACAAATGGGATTCCATGAACGGTGGGTATCCTTAGGGATGAAGTGTGTCCGGTCGGCGAGATTGTGGGTGGCAACGGAAGGCATGAGAATTAGGCCTCTCCGAATAGAACAGGGAATCAGGAAAGGAGATCCCATGCTCTCGTATTTATTCATCATATCTGCAGAGGGACTGTCAAAATTTGATAGCCCAATGGGAGCGGGAAGGAAGGATTCATGGTTGTATGATAGCAAGACAAGCGCCAACAATCACACTTCTGTTCTTTATTGACAATAATACTCTTGAGGGCCTCGAAGACGGAAGTGGGCGCTTGGAAAGAACTATTAAGAAGATATGAAGGGGTGTTTAGCCAAAGGGTGAATGTGGATAAATCATCAATATTATTTACCCAAATATTGAAGCGGGGACTCGACAAGATATAACATGTTTATAAGGGATGAATGAAGTAGAGGATATAGGACTCTACTTTGGATTACCATCAGTTATGCAACAAAACAGGTACAAGAGCTTCACTTTTGTAAAAGACTAGATCTTAAAACGCCTCCAAAATTGGAATGAACTCCTCTTGAGTAAATTGGGAAAATAAGTGATGTTAAAGGCAATCATTCTGGCACTACCAACGTATATGATGAGTGTGTATAAAATTTCAATAAAATTGATCCAAGAACTTGAGTTTATTATGAACATGTACTGGTGGAGTCACAATACAAAGACTAAAAAAGGGATTACATAAAAGAGTTGGGATAAGCTGTGTAAGCACTGACTGCAAAGAGGTTTGGGGATTAAGCACTTACATGATTTTAATATTTCTCTATTAGGAAAACAGGGATGGAGGCTACGCTAGCATCTTGACAGTTTGGTTGCAAGGGTCTTACAAGTAAAGGATTATCTGAACGCTGATTTTCTCTCGGCCAAACCAAAACAGGGTAGTAGTTATATGTGGACTAGTACTTTATAGGGGCAAGAGATAGTCTGGGATGGGTCGAGGCAGAGGGCGGAAAGTTGAGTAAACACTCGAGTTATAATGCATGTCTGGTTATCGACTGCTGAGGGAAAGGGTGATCGGCTCTATAATGGGGATGAGGGATATGAGAGTGAGGCAACTTATGATAAAAGGGGGGAAATGATGGAACTGTGTGCTTATACAGGAGATATTCGACCCCCATACAACAAATAGAATTATGTCCACTTCGTTACCATAGGGTCCACATGAGGATGGGTGGTACTGGTGGGGAAATAGAGATGACCAATACTAAGTTCGAGATTATTATAAGATGATCCAACAACGTAGGGGGAGATGGAGTTCTCAAGAAAGTGATGTGTTTTGGAAACAACTGTGGGTGCTCAAGGCTCCTCCAAAAGTGAAGCTTCTTGCTTGGTGAATCACCATAGCATCCTTGCCAACGAACACCAATTTGAGAAGTATGTATGTGTGGCCAGGAGTGTGGGAAGTTGGGGACAGTCGATCATGTGTTGTTTGAATGCTCAGATGTACAACCTATTTAGGAAAAACTGAGACTAGCACTATTGGTGGACGAGATAAGCCCAAGGTAGTGGTTGGAGAAATTTTGGAGTTTGGGGAGGATCGATTTGGTGGAAAGGGTGATAACGATGTGGTGGGAACTTTGGAGGCGATAAATATGTGAGTATGAAAGCAAACCTGGAGGAGCCCGGAAGAGACATAAGAGGCGGCTATTTCGTTGCTTTAGGATTAGGAGGAGGGAAAGAAGTTAATTTTGGCAACAAACTCAGATCAGGGAGGAGGCGGTAGGATAATAAGTGACAGAGGTCGGCTCCGACAAAGTCAAAGTGAATGTTGACGGAGTAGCATTGGGCTCAATGATAGGGGTGTATGAATGGTGTGTAGAATAGAGCATGGGATGTCCATGACAACAAAGTCCTTTGTCATCCATGGTTATCAGGATCTGGATACAATTGAGATCTTGAACCTCAATGAAGCTCTGACATGTATTTATGAGGTAGATTGTCTTGG
Source organism: Erodium maritimum (assembly GCA_963921825.1). Classification (NCBI taxonomy): domain Eukaryota; kingdom Viridiplantae; phylum Streptophyta; class Magnoliopsida; order Geraniales; family Geraniaceae; genus Erodium; species Erodium maritimum. Next base: position 48,351,898 of record OY997591.1, read on the forward strand.
AATGGTACATGCTATCAATGGGGATGCAGACTTGATCTCCCCGTTTGGGATTATAGTGAAGGAGTGCAAGAAAAACTAACAGCCTTACCAGACTTCAGATTAGTTTTTGCTAGAAGCGAGTCCAATATAAGATTTTACATAATTTACTACCCGACTCGAAGCTAACTCGTACATGTGGAGGATCTCTTTAACTCTATTGATTTCTTCCTTATTAGCTTTCCCGTACACATAGGTGTCGTATGCAAAGAATATGCAAGATATAATTGGTGCTCATCGTGTGACTTGATACCCATGTAAATTACAATGTTTGTTGGCCTTCGAGAATAGGGCTGAAAATCCCTCGGAGCATATTAGAAATAGAACGAGGAAAACGGATCTCCCCATCTCAACCCTCTAGATGGCATAAAATACTTGACACCATACCACTCGTATCCAGAAGGAGCCGAACTATGGTCAAGCATGTAATAATTTGATCTATTCATCTCTCATCGAACTCCATTTAGGCTATTATTACCCTAAAAAGTCCCAAACAACTTTGTCATATGTTTTACTCATATCTAACTTTATCGTCATTTGCCCAACCCTAGTAGCTTATTTCCTCTTCATATGACACAACACCTTGAATGATATGAGGTGCCCCTGTACAAAATCACTATAGTTTTCTGATATTAAGGATGATATTATATACTTCAACCGACTCGCTATAACTCTCGAGATGAATTTGTAGATAACATTGCATAGTGATACCGATCTCAGGTCACCTGCCTCATTTAGGTTTCTCTTTTTCGGAATCAAGATCAAATCAGAATCGTTAAGGGAATCCAGCATGATGTCTATGTCGAAGAAGTTCCAGACAACTACAATACAGCTATGCCTCCCTCTTTCTCTACGCCATTCACCTTGAATAGATCATCAAATGTAGTTGGCACTTCAACTTTTTCAGGTTGAATCCATTACTTCTTGTTTCACTCGGAAATACATATTGAGGCCTTTTCAGGAAAATCATTTCTTGTACATATTAAACTGCTCGGGTGGTCCCCAACCCGTGACACTTACATGCTATGATCGACATTAATCCCAATCAGACTCCATCTCAGAGTTCGTGATAATGTATTGAATTCCACTAACATCCTATCTTTCTTGTTTTTTCCTCATGTTTCCCCTCTTGCATACCCTACTTGGTTTCTTGCTTTTAGGGTTCGCCTATCTAAAATCCTAAACATGACTCTACAACTCAATTTGTTGGTGCATGTACGTTGTAATCTCGATCCTTTACCAACTTAATCGACTACTCCCTAAGATTCTCACTTCCCGTTTCATGTACTCATTCTCTCCATCCCCATACCATCGTCCCTCCATAGGTTTCAATCCACAATAGTAAAGCCTTCTTGTTGTCTCTATCCTCCTTCAACCATTTAGATTCCTCCAGGATCTTGTGGGTGAAAGATGTTGTACATTACTATGATTTAGGATGATACTTGTTACCCCATAGTTTGTCTTTGTATGACCCATTATTCTACATGCAAAACATAACTTATGAACTCTCTCGTATTTAAAATAAAATTAAGGAATATTAAAGTTATTAAGATTTCTTTTAACATGATGGAGTAGTTTTATTAAGAATCTTAAACATAAGTAGATAATGATAAGATGTAATGGAAAAAGGGCGGGGCGTAGTTTGAATCCGTAGATATCAAACGTTAACCCTGCTACAAGTTGCCCGACTGTACCAGGGAGTATAGTTAGGACGCAAATGCCTTGTTTGTAGTTGCGGACGAGGACTCGTCAGTGATGATCACTTCCTAATTCGACCATAAAATTCCAGCGATAAAAGAGCGGGGACACTTGAGTGGATAAAGAGCATCCAGGGAGAACACTAAAAAGTAGGGAAACCATGGGGTTGGACTTGAACCGACCTTGGCAAGGCGAGGTGTGCGTCCCCATACACACCTCGTTGTTGGTAAAGCCGCTCATTGACCCTGGTGATGAGGCTTCTTGACAGACCATGCCTCGATGATTATTGGAGTAGTTGTGTCCTCGATCGGAAGTGGGGAATTCAGACTTCTCTTCTTCTGAGCTGGAAGTATGTGGGTCACTCTTTCATCTTGGAGGAAGAATTTGGTGGTCCCCTTTCGAGAGTGACGGGCTATCGGAACTATGATTCTGTCCACCGAGACTTAAAAATTCCTCGTACCAACTAGTGCTGGCCCCTGGTTAGGTAGGAAGTTCTGTATCACAACTGCCTTATTTGTTCATGTGACTCGAACTCCATCGGAGAACGGATTGGAATGAGTGAACATAAGTTTCCGACTCCATGTTGGTGTCAATATTTTAGGTAGGAAGTTATGGACCAAATTTGATGTTAGGAGGGTCATTAGGGAGAATCCTAGTGGAACGGCGAGTCTCGGAGCCTAGGGTTCGGGGTCGAGGTCTCAATCCTTGCTAGTGGCTCGAGGTGGTGCCTCCGTATGGCCGAGTTGGGTTGCTGCCCAATCCCTTCGAATTCTCGTCTTGATATTAGGTCTCTCCGATGCCATGAGGGAGAGATCGTAGCGTTGTATAGGTAGGGTTTGTTAGGGTCCTGTCAACGACACTCGTTCTCTCGGTGGGCGATGGACCCATAATATAAGCAAAAGCTCCAGAGTCAGACGTAATGGAACCGAACCCGTGTTGGTGCGTGGTGGCCCTCGACCATTACTCGGGCCGTCCGAAAGAGGGGCGTGGCGAGGTCCTTCTGGAAATAGAGGCTCAAAGTACCACCCCATGCCATTCTAGTATTTTCGGTGTCACGCCCCAAATCCGGTTTTGGCCGGACTCGAGACGTGACTTACGTCGACCAATAAATAGTAACAAAATAATAAATAAACCGACTAAAAGCTCAAAAGATTCCGATCAAATACTCAAGTAGTAAACGAGTTTAAATCTCAACTACTCAAATCACATGTTTCAAATCGTAAATAAGGAGTCAAGACTCAAAATAGAGTACGCCAAAAAGAGGTTCAATACAGATGACCAACACGTCTCTAAACTAGACATCCCGACTATCCAGAAGCTCCCGAGCCTCGAGTCCACTACTCACCAAGCACGCATGTACAACATTAGATAAAATAAAGGGAGTGAGCTTACGCTCAGTAGGGAAAATCATAAACAGCTTAACCTCCAATTTAGTAATAAAAGTGGCTTAGCACGACGACGCGCTTTGCAATTAAAACATATAATCAATAAGATACTGTAGAACGGTAAAGATAAGAACAATATCACAATCTTAAAGATAACAGTAACTTTTGAGAGAATAAGTGAAAAGCGCTGTAAATAGTTGAAAGCTACGAAAATGGGAGCAAGTAAATATCACACCAACAGCTCGAATACTCAATACTCCGATCCACGACTGGGTTCTTGTGTCATATCGGATCCCATACTCCGATCCACAAGAGTACTCGTGTCATATCAGATTTTCCCTCGGTCCAGCGGAGGCACATACATCGGGCTACCGGTAATATCCCTGAGGGACACATATCGTCGGGATTCTCGGAAATGCCCCCAAAGGACCATATGTCATCGGGAACCAAGGTAATGCTCCCGCAGGACGCATACACTCGGGTGAATCAACAAGTAACCATTCCCCGTAGGGTAAACCATCCCATTGCCCCATAGGGTCAACCATCCAATGTCCCGCAGGATCAACCAACCAATGCCCCGCAGGGTCCACAACCAATATCCCACAGGATCAACCAACCAATGCCTCGCAGGGTCCACAACCAATATCCCTCAGGATCAACCAACCAATGTCCCGCAGGGTCCACAACCAATATCCCGCAGGATCAACCAACCAATGCCCCACAGGGTCCACCACCAATATCCCGCAGGATCAACCAACCAATGCCCCGCAGGGTCCACAACCAATATTCCGCAGGATTAACTAACCAATGCCCCGCAGGGTCCACAACAAATATCCCGCAGGATCAACTAACCAATGCCCCGTAGGGTCCACGAACAATATTCTCAAAACACACACAAGAGATCCATGTACCTTTACGCTTACCGTTATACTTACCAATCGCGATCCATCGGTCTACCACTCACCCGATCGTACCATTTAGCACAATCAATTACACTCAAACATTCATTCAATCATTCAAGCATCCATTCAATCATTCAAGCATTCATTCAATCAATCAAGCATGCCATTTATCTAGTTTCATTAGACCCTTAGTTTATCCTGAAGACTAAGCAAGCAATGCATGTGAGGCAACCACAACCAATCCTACGGCTCATCTCGGCCTTTCTACCAGCACGGCAATTTCCCAAGTATTGAAAGCGAGTTAAACTAGTTATTCACATCCTATGCATGCATACTAGACACGTCCGGTTATTAGTATTGGAAAGGCGATTATTCTAGTTATTCGCATCCTATATGCAATCTAGGACCTTTCCGATTTTATTAACCTAATAGGCATACTAAGTATTAAATTGAATTAGGAGTTTAGTACTTTCCCTACCTTGTGGTCTTCCTCTAATAATCCTTCTAGTTGCCGGAGTCCAAGCTAGCTTCCTCTCCGTTCTTCGCACGGGTCCCCAAGTAGTCTTCGTCCCTCGATCTTGGTTCCAAGGTCTTGGATCACAATTAAACTCGAATTAAAGGCTAACCAAAGTGCAAACAACTAAGCACAAAGTACTCCACCCGTTGTTTCAAAAAAAATTCTTGAAGTGAACGAAAAAGATCGAAAAGGGGCTCAAAAGGACCAAAACTGGTCTGCCACGGATCTGGTCACGGATATGTGGGCTGAGCCGTCACGGTTCTCCTCACGGAGCTGTATCTGACGTCGTCACGGTCTCCCTCACGGAGCCGTGACGTCCTCCGTCACGGTCCCTGTCACGGATCCGTGACGGGTCTGGACATAGTCTGTCTTCTTCCTCTTTCAGACGGGATTGGGTCTGGACATAGTCTGTCTTCTTCCTCTTTCAGACGGGATTTTCACGAAAAAGTATCAAAAACCTCCATTTTCAGTCATCCAAAACTCCCACAACAGTCCAATAACTCCATTTCTCCTCTACCCATGGTAGGAATCATCCAAACAACAAGTACCCAAAGGATTTTCCCAATCAAAAACTTTTAAAACTCAAGGATTTTAACAACAATTTAACTACTCCTTCTCTTCAACACCATCCAACACTAAATAAGGTAAAACCTAACAAGTTCTAGTCACAAGAAAGGAAAATCCAAGAAATGAAAGTGATTGAAATGAAGAGTTAAGAGTATACAAACCTCTAGGAGAAGGAGTTGATGAAGATGAAGGGATTTTAGAGAGGATTTGGGTAGAGATTGGCACAAAAGGTCCCATTTTCCTCTTGATTTTCCTTCAAGACACCATGGAAGCTCCAACCTCTTCTTTCTCTCTCAATTTTCAGCTGCTACAAGGGAAATAATCTGATTTTTGTGTCATTCAATGCCTTAAAAGACCTAGAGGTGAAAAAGACCAAAAACCCTTTTAGTTCTTATCCCTTTATGGACAACTAGTGAGGGTAGGATGGTCATTAGAGTCTCTTTATTTTCCCCCAAGCCACTAGTGACATGTGGCATAGTGGGGACCACTCTCCTTTAATTAAAATCTAGCAGTCAAATTTAATCATAATTAGTCGATAAAAGTTCGGATTTGACCAAAGTTGACTTTTTCCAATATTATAGTCAAACGAAAGGTAATGGCCCAACTACGCTAACCGTGATAGTGGCTATGCTGTTTGGGCCCCAAGAAATGTCCCGAATGACTTCTGGAGTCATTGGTTGACTTTTTCGGCCGAAAGTCAAACTTCGTCGAAATCCACTGGTTCGACCGAGATCGACCGGGGGCAGTTCTTACAATCTACCCCCCCTTAAAAGAATTTCGTCCTCGAAATTTAAAACAAAGTACCTCAAAGGTCGAACAGGTGGGGATACTTCGCGCGAACCTCATCCTCGCGCTCCCATGTCGACTCAGTTCCTTGGTACCCCCACTGCACTCGTACAAGCGGGATAGTCTTGTTCCTCAGGACCTTCTCTCTCGTGCCCAATATCTTGACCGGTTGCTCCTCTTACGAGACATCATCAGCTACCTCGATGTTCATCCACTCGATAACATGAGAGGGGTCCGTAGTGTACTTCATCAGTTGGGAAAAATGGAAGATGTTATGCACGTTCCCAAGCTGCGGTGGCAATGCAAGACGATAGGCCACAGCTCCAACTCTGCCTAGAATCTCAAAAGGGCCAATAAAACGCGGGGCCAGCTTGCCTCTGCCGCGGTTGAACTGTAATAGTCCCTTCTTCGGGCTCACCCTAAAAAATACGTGATCACCCACTGCAAACTCAAGAGGTCGACGCCGTCTATCTGCGTAACTCTTCTGTCGGCTCTGTGCGGTCTTTAACCGCTCTCGAATCAACGCGATCTTCTTAGTCGTCTCCTGAATAATATCTGGACCGAGTAAACTCCGCTCTCCTACCTCTGCCCAACATACGGGCGATCTGCACAGTCTGCCATACAACGCCTCAAATGGTGTCATCCTAATACTAGACTGATAACTGTTGTTGTAGGCAAACTCGGCTAAGGGTAAATGATCCTCCCACGATCCTCGGAAGTCTAACACACAAGCTAGGAGCATATCCTCTAGAATCTGTATAGTCCGCTCGGACTGTCCATCCGTCTGTGGGTGATAAGCCGTACTAAGTAAGACCTCAGTCCCCAATGTCGTTCGTAGGCTCTCCCAAAATCTGGAAGTGAAACGAGGATCCCTGTCGGATACAACAGATACCGGTACTCCATGAAGTCGAATAATCTCTCTAATGTATAACCGGCTCAACATATCAACAGTGTCTGTCATCCGCATGGCTAAAAAGTGCGCCGACTTGGTCAGTCGGTCGACTACTACCCAAATGGCGTCGTGCCCTCTCGGCGACCTCGGCAATCCACACACAAAATCCATGGTAACGAGCTCCCACTTCCACTTAGAGATCGGTAAAGGCTGTAGTAAGCCGGTGGGACGCTGATGCTCGGCTTTCACCTGCTGACAGGTGAGGCACCTTGAAACAAAATCTGCAACTGCTCTATGCATCCCGCTCCACCAGAACTGTCGTCTGATGTCTCTATACATCTTGGTGCCACCCGGGTGCACAGCAAGACGGGAGTGATGACACTCTCTCAACACGATGTCCCTACAACCCTGTGGCACAAACAGCCGTCCTCGGTAACGGAGGCCCTGATCAGCACTCAACTCCCAACCCTCGGTCTCGACACCGCTGATCACTCTCTCTCGGATCCCTTCCGCCTAGGCTTCCTCGGTATGTGCCTCTAGCACCCGAGCAACCAATGTGGGCTGAGCCACTAGTGCACACAAAGCCATACCATCTGTGACCTCCTCTAGCTCATGTCTGAATGAGCTCAACTCCTCCAACATGTCCCACTCTCGGACAGCTATGCTGGCAATGCAGTGAGTCGACTTCCTACTCAGAGCATCGGCGACGACGTTCACCTTTCCCGGATGATAGCGTAGCTCGAAGTCGTACTCCTCAAGTAAATCCATCCATCGCCTCTGGCGCATGTTCAGGTCACGCTGTGAGAAAATATACTTGAGGCTCTTGTGATCCGAAAACACTCGGAATTGCTCACCATACATGTAATGCCTCAAGCTCTTCAGAGCAAAAACCACTGCTGCCAGCTCTAGATAATGGGTCGGGTAGTTGCGCTCATGTACCTTCAACTGTTTCGAGCCATATGCAACTACCTTCCCGGACTGCATCAACACACAACCCAGTCCCTCGCTTGAAGCGTCACAATACACATCATAACCTACTCCTCGCTCCGGTACAATCAAAACGGGAGCGGTAGTCAATCGAGCCTTCAGCTCGGTAAATGAGTGCTCACACTCATCATTCCATAGAAACTCTACTCCCTTACGGTTCAGCGCTGTCATAGGCGCAGCTAGACGCAAGAAGTCCTGAACAAAGCGTCGATAATACCCTGTCAATCCCAAGAAGCTACGGATCTCAAACACATTCTTGGGTCGTGCCCACTTTGAAACTGCATCGACCTTCGCTGGGTCGACTAGGATACCATCTCGGGACACAACATGTCCGAGGAATTTCACCTCTGCGAGCCAGAACTCGCACTTCTCTAGGTTCCCGTACAGCTGGTGAGTACGTAACAAAGTCAAAATTATCCTCAAGTGCTCCTCATGTGCCTCCTCACTAGGCGAATAGATCAGGATTTCGTCAACAAATACTACGACGAATTGGTCCAGGTATGGTCTGAAAATGTCATTCATCAAATCCATGAAGGCTGCTGGCGCGTTTGTCAATCCGAACGGCATTACTAGAAACTCAAAGTGTCTGTATCGAGTCTGGAATGCGGTCTTCTCCACATCCTCCTTTCGGACTCTCAACTGGTAGTAGCCTGATCTCAGATCAATCTTGGAGAAGCATGTCGCTCCCCTCAGCTGATCGAACAGATCATCGATCCTCGACATCGAATAACGGTTCTTCACTGTAACCCGGTTCAACTTCCGGTAATCGATGCACATCCTCAAGGCTCCACCCTTCTTCTTCACGAAAAGGGCGGGTGCTCCCCACAGAGAAACACTCGGGCGGATGAAACCTTTCTCCTGCAGTTCTTCGCGTTGTCTCTTCAATTCGACTAACTCGGCTGGTGCAAACCGATACGGTGCCATCGAGATCTGCGTCGTACCCGGGATCAAGTCGATCCGAAACTCCACCTCGCGTGCTGGTGGTAAGCCTGACAGCTCCTTCGGAAAGACATCCGGGAACTCACATACTATCCTCGGTAGCTCTCGGCTACTTTGCACGACCTCAGTCTCATCTCCCGTAGTCAAGGAAGACAGAAGGACTCCGCTCCTGCTACCTAAAACACAAGTAATCACTCTATCGCCTGACCTCACTGTCACCTGACGTCGATAGCAATCGATCGTTGCTCAATATCTCGCGAGCCAGTCCATCCCTAGGATTACGTCGAAGGCGGTCATCTCCAGAATGAGTAAGTCACCAATAAAGGGGCAGTCCGCCACTCGGACCTCACAGTCCCGGCATACAGTGCTCAACACTACCTCTTCCGTAACCGGGGTATCAAGACATAATGGTCTACTAAGGAATTCCACCCTCAATCCCAATAAACGAGAAAAAGAAGCAGAAATAAACGAATGGGATGCTCTAGTGTCGAACAGAAAAGATGCCCATGAATTAAAAAGTAAACACGTACCTTGTGTAGCCTCATGGCCGACGTACTGCCTTTCAGCTCTGGCATCTGCGACTGCATAAACTCGGCCCTATCGTGCCGGTGGTCCTCCTCTCGGTGGTGGTGGTGGTAGTGCCACCTGCTACTGAGGTCTAGGCTGGTGTCTCTGGGTTGTTGCTCCCGCTGCCTGACACGGAGCTCTCGGCTGCTGTGCCTGTCGAGGTCGGCTAGGAGGTGCCTGACGAGGCTGTGCCTGCTACGGTCTCGGTGCGGGTGCTACTCCAACCCGATCAGGACAAGCAAAGGAAATGTGCCCCTGTCGGCCACAATGATAGCACACTCTCTGCTCAACCCGCTGTCTCTCCCCAAATCTCTGAGGATGATCAACATGTCGATCTGCGAGTCCACTGCCCCTCGGGCAGTCTCGGGCTAAGTGACCCTACTGCCTGCATAAAGGGCACAACTGCGCTAACAGGGCAGGTCCAACTGACGCCACTGCTCCTCCCCGACGCATGCCACTCTGCTGAAACTATGGCTGAAATGACCCAGAGACCCTCTGCGTCCTCGTGTCACGACCCTCGGTCGGCCTCATGAATCCACTCGGCCTCGACCTGATATCCCGCGCCCTAGCGGTCTCACGAAAATGCCTCTCTATGGCTAATGTCTGATCCACCAGTGTAGAGTACACCTCAGTCCTAAGGGCAATAACCTGATCTGCAATCGACGGAATGAGCACGCCCTCGAAACTCCTGCAACGACTATCCTCAGTCTGCATCATCTCAGGTGCGAAGCGGGACAAGGATACGAACTTCGCCGCATATTCAGCGACGGTCATCCCTCGCTGTCGTAGTTCCAGGAACTGCTGGTGCCTATCATCTCGAACAGATCGAGGAAAGTACTGCTCCAGGAACAGTCTGTTGAAAGGCTAAAAATCATCACCAACTCTGGTCTGCACAGACTGCCACCAATAATATGCCTCACCCTTGAGCTGGAAGGTGGAGAAAGAGACTCTCAGTCGTCCCTCAGAAACTCCAGAAGTGTCAAGGTTGCGGGTAATCCGCTCCAACCATATCGTAGCTGCCTCGGGGTCAGCACCCCCGGAAAAGATCGGTGTACCCAACTTACGAAAATCCCTAAGAGCCTGGGCCGTGTGGCTGTCCGTCTGGCCTAGCCTCTCGGTAGTGACTACGTCGGCAGTAGGCACAGACTCAGGTGCCGGTGTTGCAGTCTCCTGCTGAGCGCTGAGCGCTCCTAGTACTGCGCGAACCACCTCATCTATAGGGGCCGCCTGATTCGACTCTACGACTGGAGGAACTCGAGGTGGTGACCCTGACGGTCCATCCTCAAAACTCTGGTGCTCTGTGGAAGCAGCACCCAGGGCACTTGCTGCCCCTGCCATCCCAACAGCTGGTGTCTGGCTCTGCCCCACAACTGGGCGGCTCCTGGTACCCCTCGGGATATAAACGCGTGACATCTCGTGTAGTCGCTGCATTTGAAACGTATATGTTCATATTTCAATTTAACTCAAGTGGTTCGATTTATCATACAGAGACGTTCTCATGCGTCTTAAAGGGATCCTACTTGGATCGATAGTACGTAGTATAGTCATATATAATACTTATATAGACAAAGAAGTCCGCACCTTGTGTCCGCACCTTGTGCGTCTCACACATCAAGCAAGTAATGCAATCAAGCACGTAATTCACCCAACTCCCACAGGAGACACAATTTCAAACAATCACACAATCAACATACCAGACCAGTAGACGTCTCGGTCGGGTATCTTCCCATTACGTGGAGTTCAAATCATAATACGACAGGTTCCACAAGGTATATCCTTAATTTCTTTCCCAAGTCTCACTCTTTTCATAATCTCAACCCCTTACTTTTCTCTTATAACATTCATGTCGATTTCGCGTCGTCACAACCCGATTCAGGCATCCTCGAATCCCGTTGTAACCACTTGACATCCCCCTATCACGCTAGACTACAGTGACGCCCCTGAGTTAGCCCGTGATAGTGCAAACACTTCAGTTTCACAAAAAATTCGGCATGTCCCGTTCGTATTTTCCACTAACCATCCGCTTAAGCAGGACATTCAATTAACCAATTTCACAGGTAATCAGCACACAAGGCTCCCACAACCAGTAAAGTTACACATAACAGTAAAATGCTGCCAATTCCACTCGGGTACTACCCTTTACTTGATTAACCTCCCTTTCGGGTCAAACTTTCAACTTTAATTCTTAAATATCGGTCAACACTTAAACAAATCAACACTTCATCAAGTCAAAATTGCAACAAGTCAACACTTCAATAAGTCAGCACTTCAATAAGTCAACACTTCAATAAGTCAACACTTCAACTTTATCAATCATGAAATGGCCAACCAAGTGGCAACACACTTAACAACCGGTTTACTCACCAACCAATTCAGAACGGCTCAATCATTGCTCATTAACCCAATCCCAATCTCAACCGTTCGGCATCACCGATCATTGTAACATACAGCCAATAGGGCAGAGGATTCCAGTCAAGCAACACAATCATCGCAATATAAAGGATTTAAACTTAAACAAACGCTGAAACAATCAAGACTTGTGTCGTTCCAACTCTACGCATCGAACATCTCCAACTTGCGTCACTTAGTACCACGACTTAGACCACCTAACTCTACCCACCTAATTGACGTTTTGTCCGAGGTTTTGAAAACAAGTTCAAAATGAAACCAGGCTCTGATACCAAATTGTCACGCCCTAAATCCGGTTTTGGCCGGACTCGAGACGTGACTTACGTCGACCAATAAATAGTAACAAAATAATAAATAAACCGACTAAAAGCTCAAAAGATTTCGATCAAATACTCAAGTAATAAACGAGTTCAAATCTCAAATACTCAAATCACATGTTTCAAATCGTAAATAAGGAGTCAAGACTCAAAATAGAGTACGCCAAAAAGAGGTTCAATACAGATGACCAACACGTCTCTAAACTAGACATCCCGACTATCCAGAAGCTCCCGAGCCTCGAGTCCACTACTCATCAAGCACGCCTGTACAAAATTAGATAAAATAAAGGGAGTGAGCTTACGCTCAGTAGGGAAAATCATAAACAGCTTAACCTCCAATTTAGTAATAAAAGTGGCTTAGCACGACGACGCGCTTTGCAATTAAAACATATAATCAATAAGATACTGTAGAACGGGTAAAGATAAGAACAATATCACAATCTTAAAGATAACGGTAACTTTTGAGAGAATAAGTGAAAAGCACTGTAAATAGTTGAAAGCTACTAAAATGGGAGCAAGTAAATATCACACCAACAGCTCGAATCCTCAATACTCCGATCCACGACTGGGTTCTTGTGTCATATCGGATCCCATACTCCGATCCACAAGAGTACTCGTGTCATATCAGATATTCCCTCGGTCCAGAGGAGGCACATACATCGGGCTACCGGTAATATCCCTGAAGGATACATATCGTCGGGATTCTCGGAAATGCCCCCAAAGGACCATATGTCATCGGGAACCAAGGTAATGCTCCCGCAGGACGCATACACTCGGGTGAATCAACAAGTAACCATTCCCCGTAGGGTAAACCATCCCATTTCCCCTCATGGTCAACCATCCAATGTCCCGCAGGATCAACCAACCAATGCCCCGCAGGGTCCACAACCAATATCCCACAGGGTCAACCAACCAATCCCTCGCAGGGTCCACAACCAATATCCCGCAGGATCAACCAACCAATGCCCCGCAAGGTCCACAACCAATATCCCGCAGGATCAACCAACCAATGCCCCGTAGGGTCCACCACCAATATCCCGCAGGATCAACCAACCAATGCCCCGCAGGGTCCACAACCAATATCCCGCAGGGTCCACAACCAATATCCCGTAGGATCAACTAACCAATGCCCCCGCAGGGTCCACGACCAATATTCTCAAAACACACACAAGAGATCCATGTACCTTTACGCTTATCGTTATACTTACCAATCGCAATCCATCGGTCTACCACTCACCCGATCGTACCATTTAGCACAATCAATTACACTCAAACATTCATTCAATCATTCAAGCATCCATTCAATCATTCAAGCATCCATTCAATCATTCAAGCATTCATTCAATCAATCAAGCATGCCATTTATCTAGTTTCATTAGACCCTTAGTTTATCCTGAAGACTAAGCAAGCAATGCATGTGAGGCAACCACAACCAATCCTATGGCTCATCTCGGCCTTTCTACCAGCACGAAAATTTCCCAAGTATTGAAAGCCAGTTAAACTAGTTATTCACATCCTATGCATGCATACTAGGCACGTCCGGTTATTAGTATTGGAAAGACGATTATTCTAGTTATTCGCATCCTATATGCAATCTAAGACCTTTCCGATTTTATTAACCTAATAGGCATACTAAGTATTAAATTGCACGAGGAGTTTAGTACTTTCCCTACCTTGTGGTCTTCCTCTAATAATCCTTCTAGTTGCCGGAGTCCAAGCTAGCTTCCTCTCCGTTCTTCGCACGGGTCCCCAAGTAGTCTTCGTCCCTCGATCTTGGTTCCAAGGTCTTGGATCACAATTAAACTCGAATTAAAGGCTAACCAAAGTGCAAACAACTAAGCACAAAAGACTCCACCTGTTGTTTCAAATCATTTTCTTGAAGTGAACGAAAAAGATCGAAAAGGGGCTTAAAAGGACCAAAACTGGTCTGCCACGGATCTGGTCACGGATCCGTGGGCTGCGCCGTCACGGTTCTCCTCACGGAGTCGTGTCTGACGTCGTCAAAGTCTCCCTCACGGAGCCGTGACGTCCTCCGTCACGGTCCCTGTCACGGATCCGTGACGGGTCTGGACATAGTCCGTCTTATTCCTCCTTCAGACGCGATTTTCACGAAAAAGTATCAAAAACCTCCATTTTCAGTCATCCAAAACTCCCACAACAGTCCAATAACTCCATTTCTCCTTTACCCATGGTAGGAATCATCCAAACAACAAGTACCCAAAGGATTTTCCCAATCAAAAACTATCAAAACTCAAGGATTTCAACAACAATTTAACTACTCCTTCTCTTCAACACCATCCAACACTAAATAAGGTAAAACCTAACAAGTTCTAGTCACAAGAAAGGAAAATCCAAGAAATGAAAGTGATTGAAATGAAGAGTTAAGAGTATACAAACCTCTAGGAGAAAGAGTTGATGAAGATGAAGGGATTTTAGAGAGAATTTGGGTAGAGATTGGCACAAAAGGTCCCCCTTTTCTCTTGCTTTTCCTTCAAGACACCATGGAAGCTCCAACCTCTTCTTTCTCTCTCAATTTTTGGCTGCTACAAGGGAAATAATATGACTTTTGTGTCATCCAATGCCTTAAAAGACCTAGAGGTGAAAAAGACCAAAAACTCTTTTAGTTCTTATCCCTTTATGGACAACTAGTGAGGGTAGGATGGTCATTAGAGTCTCTTTCTTTTCCCCCAAGCCACTAGTGACATGTGGCATAGTGGGGACCACTCTCCTTTAATTAAAATCCAACAGTCCAATTTAATCGTAATTAGTCGATAAAAAGTTTGGATTTGACCAAAGTTGACTTTTTCCAATATTACAGTCAAACGAAAGGTAATGGCCCAACTAAGCTAACCGTGATAGTGGCTATGCTTTTTGTGCCCCAGGAAATGTCCCGAATGACTTCCAGAGTCATTAGTTGACTTTTCCGGCCGAAAGTCAAACTTTGTCGAAATCCACCGGTTCGACCGAGATCGACCGGGGGCGGTTCTTACAGTCGGTACAGACTTCATTAAATCCCCTTAGTGCTTCTCCCACCTTGAAGCCAATTTTCGTCGTGATGCCATCCAATGGGAGTTCGGAGACTACCGCCCACATTTGGATCCTCTAGAAAGGCAAAGTGGCTAGATTAATGTGGGGTAGAGATGCTAAAAAACAAGTGGTGCTCATTTAAATGACCAAGACTCACTCCATCAGATTCTCTCCTTCTCTGCATGTGATGTGAAATAAAATCTCGAGATGCCACATCCTAGTTCATTGATCCAAGACAAAGATGTTGCCACACCTTATTCATGACTCCCTCCATCGAGTCTCTGTCACTCTGTCGGGTGGTAAAGAGTGCCCGCCATACCGGAAGTCGTACGGTCATGAGTGCAATCTTCCACTAGGTTCCTTGGGGTGAAGATGATTTGGTCCTCCTCCTCGTCCATTTTCAGGGTGTCAAAGCCCTCTTAAAGTGCCTGGAGAGCCTCTATCAGAGGTCGCTGCGTCTCGGTGTCGTCGTCTTCATCATGAGGGACAACTCAGTTGGGATCTACCGTGGGACTATGATCCGTCATAGGGTTGGTATGGGTCTTTTTTCGAGTGTTGGTTTGTTCTAGCTAGGTTCGGGACGACATCACTATGGGACCACTACAAGTAGGTGCATCAACATCGTACGATAACAGGTCCACTAGGACTGAGAACGTGATGGCCTCAAGAGAAACCATCAATACTGGTGAGTTCCCCGAGAGGGACGGGAGTAGGGTCGTCGGTGTGGCTCCCAACCGGACGACCAAAGGTGGCACAGTGATCCCCGCGGATGATAGCAACGTCCTATAAGGTTGCTTCAGATCCGGAGCCTCGCCCTGACCAGAGATCATGAGTGATGTTTGATGGCAAAGCAAAGAGAGGACGGAAGGGAGGAGGGATTGGTCGTCCCTTCTTATGGTATCGCACGAGCTTTATGACTACCGAGCTCGGTGTTTGGGGCATAACCCGAGGCGACATAACCACGTGGGCGATAACATCGGTTGTAGCATCGAGGAGCACGCGCGAGAGTAACGGGTGTACAACTTTCTCGTGGGTGGGTGGTTGGACGACCTGCATGAGGTGCGTAGGGATGGTGAGGCCATGAACGTAGGCGAGGTTTCAGTAAGAGCAACAAAAGCGATGATCACCGGAGAAGAGGTAAGTGGCGCACAAAGCTTCAACACAGAGAGATACAGAACCCTAGAAGCCAAAGATTTTTTTATTTATCTAATTGTTCTTTTTAAAAATAAAATGATACAGTAAAATAAATAGATAATTCATCACATTTTCTTTTATAATTATGGGAATAAGAAGTACAACTCGTATAAATTTAATCCCTCATCATATTTGTTTCTTTTTTTCCCGTTATCCATTGTTTTAGTTGTTAAGCTATAGGATAATGAAAGCAAATAGCAAGTTGGCCATCAGTTGGTGTGTTTCTTCTTCCATGTTTTTCTTTTTCTGTGGAAATTGGAAAACCCTTTGCTTGCGTGCACAGCTTACTTCAGTGCGGGCGTGCACGCACGCTCCTTTTTTATTTTGCTGCAGCAACCCGACAAAACTTTTATGTGAAATCATTTTGGACTCTAGCAACTTCCATTCCCATTTTATATTTCTTTTTCTCTTACATCAATCATGTCCGCAAAATATTTCTTTTTAATTTTGTCATCAATTATATTATTTTATTCTATTCCATTTTTATGTTCATACAATTTTATTTGAAATACCAATGTCCGATTATTTCATCAACTAAAATACTTACAAAAAATTGAACTGATGATCATTATTTTAATGTAACGCTCTTATCCCATCTAATAATACCTGGAGATGACTAAGACAGATAACATTAATAATACATGAAATCAACACAAGCCCATAATATAATGCAAATGGTCATGTGAGTCAATGAACCTATCATTACTAGAAAGCCTGATTGAGATTGGGCCGGTGATGGGCCTGAGCCCATGTTGTAAGAAAAACTGAATCCTAGATTGGAAGGAAGGAGAAAGACAAGGCATGGCCATGAAGCATCCCCATGTCCTAAGATGTTAAGCACCTGATTCAGACATGTCCTATCTGTAGTGTCCACAATAGCTAGGTGGGACCCCCTCAAGGTCAAGAGAAGAGAAGAGAAGAGAAGAGAGCCATCTCCTTTTGGGGACATGGATGAGATTGTTGATGGAGCTGCAATGCCTTGATGTCCCCTTATGTCACGACTGCCTATCATCAACCATTCTAAACTGTCTGTGTTTTCCTTTGGATTTTCCATGCTCCATTTCCAGCCATGTAATGCGAATCATCCTATTGTTTGCTTTATACAAACATCTATGTGTATGTCTGCAACACGAGTCTACATCTGTGTGTATTCCCACCCCCACATTTCGCTCATTTTGCTCTCTCTCTCTCTCTCTCACCAAAGCGGGGTGGCGCAATGCCAACATCGACGCAACAAAAGAGGTGATGACGTTGTCTACTCCCGCAACATCGAGTTGTTGTGTCAGGGGTGGCGCAATGGACATTCGGGGACACGGTGCACCAACGACTATTTTAGAGAACCAATGTGTTGCTGCCTCGTCGTTGTAACGGCTAGTCAGTGCACCAGTGCCCTGCTGTCACGTGATTGCAGCAACTACCTCTTCCCCCAACCCCCAAAAATTCAATTTTCACTTCTATAAATACAACACTTATTCAATTTTTTTTGGTTTAATTCCACAATAGTACCTTAAATTTTTCATATTTCATTTAGAGTACCTTAAAAAAAATTTGTATCACCTCAGTACCATAAATCTATATTAGCTCATTTAGAGTATCCTGGATCTTTTTTGTGTCACCTCTATACCCTAAACTTTCATTAATGATATTTGGGTACCCACGTTAACTTTACTCTAAATTTGGTTGTTAGTGAAGAGTATTATATAAAAAATTCCATGTTTTGGATGAAAAATCAAGTGGAAAGTTAACAGTGAGTACTGAAATAGAATTAATGAAAGTTGAGGGGTATTAAGGTGACATAAAAAAGATTTAAAGTATTCTAAATGAACTAATGAAAATTTAGGGTGCTAAGACGACACAAAAAAGATTTAGGACATTTAAAATAAAATATGAAAGATTTAGGGTAACAAGGTGGAATTACCCTATTTTTTTCCATACATATCTATTACTTATCTACCTTCTTCTACTTTCATATTTATCCTTAATTATCTTCGATGGACTACGAAGCATTACTTGATGACGACTAAGATGAGAGTCAAACCGATGAAACACAACTTCACTCGATAGTGGAAGAAACACACCTGGTGATGACATGACTTCAGTATGGGAGGTCGACGAAAAGTATTGAACTAACCTTTACCGTCAATATCAGAGTGTCGCCGATCTAGATATCAACCCACGGTCACATACTCATCTTAAGTATCATTGAGGCAAGAACAACATGAAGGTGAAGAAATTTGACGATATCTACCGATGTCGTGTCCAACAACGCCTTCCCGACACGACTGATCGAAAAAATATTACATGCAATCTTTGCCAAGTACCACATGACATGTCGTATTTCATCCAATAAATCCATTGGTGGGATCTCATTAAAGATTAAGCGAAGTAGCGTCTCTACATCGGGCTAATTTTGTATTAATTTGGCATTATTATCGTCTATGTAATGTCTTTCGTTCGAATAAATCTACAATTTCGATTTATTTCAAGTGTAAAATAAAATCATTTTTAATTTTAATTTTTGCTTGAGTCAAGATGTTGAGTCGGACAGATTTGGTTACACACTAAACCCTTAGTACAACAGCTTCATGTAAATAGCTTGGTGTAACTGCTCAGTTAAGATATAAGCCAAGTACTTAACCTATGCACCGTACATGCGTTTTTTAGCGAAAGGTGCAATATTATAACTCTTTTAAAATCGATTATATTGATGTGAATCGAGAAACATGCTCCTCGACCACGAAAGGTCAGTATGAATGAATAATGGTTCACTAAGTCTTTTAATATCAGAACCGTCGCAGATGGTATTTGGATGCCCCACGGGAAAATTCAGAATACGAGGGGGGGGGGGGGGGGGGGACGGGGTACCAGAACTCTAGGAGCTCAATAGTGGTGATGGTGGGAGGAAAAACATCGTTTGGAGACCCCTCCCAAGGCCAGTCCCCGATGCATTGGCGGTCTATCATCCCTCCCGGTTGGGCCTCTTCCCCGCTTGTAGCTTGGCGCCCTAAATAGGAGATAATGTCGTCCTCTTCAGCGCTCCAGCAGTTGTGCTCCCAGGGTAACAAGCGATGGAACTTCAACATCCCGCACCCTAGGATGTGGGCGTCCTCCACCCCCAAACCCACCACGCTCCCGGAGCAGGTGGTCAGCAATCGAATCAGCAGATAGTTGATCGTCAGCCGGCCCCTGTCGGATCATTGCGTGTACAAAAGTCACCGGGTTTGGAGTGGACCGCTCAGGGAGGCCTATTGCAGACGGGTGGTTGGTGTCCCTGGTAGGAAATCGGGGACCCGGGTTAGGTATCAGGTCCATTACGATGCCGGTTCCCCTTCCTCGAGACAACCTCGCCTTAGGTATCAGGTCAAATGTCAGTGTACTCGGAACAACTCCCTCCACAAGCCCTTACAGTGCAGCGCCGACTTTGCGACCCCTGGTGATCTCTGCTCCATCAAAGCTAGAGAGGGTGGTTAGGAATCCCGCCGGCTCACACGGGGACGAGGCCCTCTCGCCGGATTATACCACAATAGGGTCCTCTGATATGTAGGAAGGTGGCCCTGAGGATACCGGAGCGAGGGAGACGACCTAACCGGCCTTTGTGCAGCCTCCTCCTCCTCCTCACCATTCAGCGCGTCCCTCCTCGAGGCCATAGACGGAGAGGCATCGACCCCACCAGCCGACCCAGGGACATCCCCATCGTAGGGTATCCAAGCCCTAACTTGCCTCCGCGCCCAGCCTCGCCGAGTAAATGTGGAAAAAACCTCCATCGTCCTCCTCCTCCTCCCATACGCGTCACAGATCAAGTCCTGGGACCGGACCCGCATCGTCGTGATCGTGGAGTACGCCAACCACACCGTCACGTCCCGAGTGATCCCCCCACTTTGGTTTTGAGAGGGAATAAATCTTGGAACCCTAGAATCACCGTCGTCCACCATAGGCACTATAGCTAGGTCATGGTTAACCTGGGAAGTCGAGTTACGGTTCAGGCGAGGCGGGACCGCCCCATAACTTGGAGAAGAAGTTACCTATGGGCAGCGTATCAAGTCTCCCGGACGCAAACCAGAATGTCCCGCCGACAGCACCATCGAAGGGCGTGAAACCGGCAGGACCATAAGAGAATAGGACCAGACCAAGGCGAGGGAGGAAGAAGGAGACGAAGACAAGCATCCCCACCGATATTTATCTCCCACACCAGGTGTGGTCTGCGAGGGAAGTGACCGGATGGGACGGGGTGACACCGGGGGCGGCGTGACCAACAAACCCAGCCTCATGTGGCGACTAGGCAGGGTGGATGGCAGCGCGCAACAGTAGAAAAAAGCACCATTGCGCGGCTAGGACTAGGGCTAAGGCGAGGTTCTCAACAAGAACGAGAGAGCAAAATTTTCAATTAATAAGTGCATCGTACATGCGTTAACGGATAGTTTCACCCGTTTATAAAGAATTTCCTACGTGTCCCAAATTTAATAAATCCGAACCTAAAGATCTGTCAAAGAATTTTTAGAAAACCTCTCGTCTTCCCCCCACTTTACCTAAACCCTAGGCTCCCTTCTCCTGTCGCCGCCCTCCTCCACCGGCGACGGCTTTGGCCTGCGGTTAAGGCTGTCGTCGGTGGCGGCTTCTCCTCCCCATCCCCTCTTCCCTTCTCCTCCGCGTCCCTTCACACTGCTTTCCTCCTCTGTTCTCGTGGTCGGAGATCTCTCTTTCGACCGGATTGTTCGCTCTAACTTGCCGGAGTTTTGCTCGCCTTCAAATATGGAGTTGTGTCGATGTTGCGTTTCAGATATGCTCCTCTTCGAAGTTGGGAGAAGTGGGACTCGGTTGCCTCTGCTCCTCCGTCGTCTTCGGAGCTCGTGGGTGAACAGGTTTGGGTGAGTTAGTCGCCGGTGTGTTTGGACTGGTCGAACTCGGGTTCGTCGAGAGCTCGGACCTTGGCTGGTGTCGACCTGCTCTACTCCGGCGCGTTGATTTCTTTGTTCCGGCGAGTAGATTTTCTGGCAAGGGCAACGATGCTTCTTGGGCTTCTTCTGAAACGGGTAAGCTCATCTAGGCCGGCCCTGTCTTGGGATGGGCCTGGTCAGGCTGTCTCGGTTTGGGCCGGGATGGGCAGTACTATTTTGGGCATGGTCTGGTGTTTCAGGTCGGGATGGGCCTGGTATGGGCCGGGTGGTTTTTGAACCAGGTCAAAACTCCTTCTTCCTCCAAGGCGTTTTTCGGTTCGTCTGATTTTTCGGTTTCTACGCGTGTTCTTTGTCTCCCTTCACTTGCTCCATGCCGGGTTGGACAGAGACTCGGAGTGTCTCTGCTCAGGTTATTCCCTTTTTTTTTCTTTCTTTCTTGCTGTTTGTTTGTTGGTGGTGGTTCATTCGGTGCTGGCCGGCGATAGGTTACTCGCTTATTGGTGGGAGCTTTTCTGGGTGTTCGAGTCCTATTTTTTGGGACTCTCCAGCGAAAGTCGGGGTGCGTGGGTGCGCGTGGCAGCTTCTTTTTCGTGGTTAAGAAGGATTTTTTTGACCGGCCGGTG
This sequence comes from Erodium maritimum, assembly GCA_963921825.1. Classification (NCBI taxonomy): domain Eukaryota; kingdom Viridiplantae; phylum Streptophyta; class Magnoliopsida; order Geraniales; family Geraniaceae; genus Erodium; species Erodium maritimum. The sequence goes on from OY997591.1 coordinate 48,373,639, forward strand.
GCCTCCGTTAAGCTCGTCTCGGGTGGTGGCTTTGGTTTCAGTTTTTTCCGGGCTGGGGTTGGTTTGCGCTCGGTATAATTACAGGCCTTCTCCTTTGGGTCCTCGCTTGGTGTTGGTCGACGAGGGGTTACCGATCATGGTATCAGAACGCTCAGCTCGACATCCTTAGTCCTCAGATTCTGTTCCCTTTGGGCTACTATTTTTCTTAGAGCCATGGCTTGATCTATGTGGTCCTTGGTGTGGCGTTGCCCCTCTTTACATCGGTTGGTGTCAGTTCAGTTTGGGTAGGTGTTGACTCGAGCTCGGTATAATTACAGGCCTTCCCCTTTGGGTCCTCGCTTAATGTTGGCCGGCGAGGGGATACCGATCTTGGTTTCGGAACGCTCAGCTCGAGTTCCAGCATCGGATCTTCGGATCGTTTGGTGCAATTGCTTTCTTGGAGGTTTGAGCTCGTACTCGGTAGAATACTGGTCCTCCCCCTTTGGGCCTTTTTTCGGTGTTGACCAGAATTGGGTTATGGTGGACTGAGTTCGAGCTCCATCGTCTGGTATCGGTTCATTTGCTTCACTGCTGGAAGCCCTCCTTTTTGTGCTTCAAGTTGGTTATATCTGGATTTTTAGATGCTTGGTTTGTCTTTCTTTTCACTTCATGGTTGTTAAATATGGGTATTAGATCCAGTTTTATGTTTGTTGGCTTCCTGCGTGAAGCGGAGTGTGTTTCATCTTCTGATTTCCTTTGTCTGTTGGCTTGCTGTGTGAAGCGAGGTGGTTCTCTTTGGTTGGGTTTCTTTGGTTGTTTTGTTTCTTGTGATAACTTTGTAACTCCTCTTTATCATCCAAAGATGTTTAATTTAAATTTGCTTTGTTGATAAAAAAATATGAATCCAAACCTATCTTTAATGTCCCGTATAAATACTCCCTCGGGCCCTAAGTGTCATCCATATTGTTGGTTTACTAAACCGTTTGTTGTTGGGATGATGTCAACACCAACAATGCATCATGAGTCGTCTACAAATTTTAACACAATATTAGAAAACAATGTAAACACCAAGATAAGGAGACACATGAATGCCTCAAAAAATATTCTATCGAACACATTCGAAAAAAATATGGAGAGATGATTATATTTTGGTATTACCCCTTTTATATTTCAATTAAGCAATCTCTTTTTAAATGAAATTTATATTTTATATTTTAATTAATGTAATTTCCGTTTCGCATCAAAATTTCTACATTTCAAGTATACTATTTCCGTATTTTTGCAATTAGTTATAACCTCAACTGTTTGTATTTTTGAGACCATTTCAATTAGTCTTTAGTTTTTCCGTTTCTCTTTCCTAGAAATGATTATTTAGTTCCTACAAATAGTCTAGCCAAGACTAACTATATGGGAGATTAAAATCAATGATAATTAATGTTGAACTTTAAATGTGTTGACTTATAGCATTGCATTTCCATCTATTTGCTTCTATAGTGTGTGATAAAAGAAGTTGCAAGTAAATGAGGTGAAAACTCAAGGAGTACTAGCTTTTGTTTTGTTGATCAATTTTGAGATAAAAATACAAATTAGTACTGCATGAAAGGAGGGTAATAAAAGAGGGCCAATGCAAGGACCACACAATCCAGCTGTTATGGGCCCTATTTCTACTGTCACCCCTCAAGCCCATGCTTGTCTCTTTCCTCTATATGTCTCCTATTTTGTATAAATTCACCTTTTTTTTTAAAACAAGTAAGTATACATGGTAATATGATGGAATAAATTCTTTCAACTCTAATTTGGTAAAACACCATTGATCCTAGCTTTCAATGTTCATGAGTTTAGTGGGTAATTTGTAAATAAAATTTCATTTTGTTGTTAGATTAAAATGGGTATACTAAAGCAATTTTATTTGATAAAAGAAAATTATAGTTTTCTTATTCGTCACAAGAGAAGGAAACGTGAACGACTAGGTCTAGTTCACTCAAATAAACAACTTTAAATTGATTTATCTTTGCAGAAAACCGACATCTCAACCAATACATTAAAATTTACCATTGAAATATAATCATATAATACGAAACTCCCGACAAATTAGCAACCACCTTGAAAAAATAAGAAAAATTAGTTACACTTTTCATCAAATCTCTCCGAGACATAACGGTTCAAAACATCAAAATAATAATTTTTATATCAGTTTTATGTAACGAACAATATACAATCACAATTGTCGAACCAAACGCAACATCAAACATTATTAAATTATTGTATGTCTCTTGATCAATACGAACAAATAAGATTAGGAAAAGCTCTAAAATTTACTATCAATATGATTAAGGGTTTTGATTCGTCTATCTCTTAAGACGAAAGTACACATATTTCTATTTGACTCGAGAAAGGAAAAATTCATCACAAACCTACCTTCTTAAATTCATAATCAGTATCACTTACTAAGCTCAAAAGATTAATCATTCTGAAATTTCAGAAGAATTCACTAATTGGTGTTACTAATGTCAAAAATAAAAGATAATTTCAATTCAATACCTTAAAATGTTTTAGTCTCCTAATCATTACTTTAAATTGTATTTTTTTTCTATCGACTCTAGCATCTCAAAATTTTGAAGTTACTCTTTTTCGCCTAATATATGTTTTATGAGCGAGTAATAAGAGTAATATATTAATAAGAAGAAATCTCCGGAGGTACAGTCTTAAAACAGGTTACCCAAGAGAAACAACTAACAATTGAAATAACTGCAAAGAAAAATAGAATAAAAGATCCATATATCGAGGGACAACTATAAACTTGAAAAATACTCTTTCACCGAAGTGTTTCAAGGATGTCAACAGGAAAATACTGCGACAACGGCCGAGAAAACTGGTATAGCGGCTGAAGACTACGGAGTAGGGCCGAGTGAACCCTATAATCCGAAAAGAAACAAGTCGATTCTGGACTGTGCTCCAGTAGAATACTGAAGGCCAAGAGTGACGGCCCGGGCAGTCCTATAACCAGGGACTGAAATGACTATGCATCCTTCTGAGGAGCCAACTGACGTAGTACCCCCTCTAATGATAACGAGGGCCTTTAGAAACGTAAAAATATTGGTTCCCGGTCTGATTGAAGAATGTCGTGCCGGTACTTGGTAGAACCGATGCCACCCTATGTCCAGTGAGGCGGTATTACCGACAGACCGCCCACTAAACCAAGAAATACTCATCGATAGAGGCGAGGGTGCGTTCCGCCCCTCGCCAGTTGGAGTGTCAATCCATTGGACCCCACAGGCCCCTCTGAGTCAATGCTCAGTATTAACGCCAGGCCATTGAACGTCCAAACACTAACAACAGACACGTACATCCTTTCGCTAACCGAGGATCAGGTGCATACGATACCTATCCACGCTATAGTCAGACGAACAACAGGTGTGGATCGAAGCACCGCCCATCTACACCCGCTGCCTCCACTCTGTCCTCTGCCACTGCTACCGTCGTCGACTTGCCCTCCCAAGATCACCCTGGTGTCACCCCGACCACCGATGTCCCGGTGTTGTGCAACGCCCGTCACCACCGGTGGTCATCCACCTGAACACATCATCCCACCAAATGATGTCGAGATCGGAACCTCTAGGACAACCCTCGTCGGAACGCCCTGCCCCCAACGACGTCAGCGAACCCCACATGAGCGGGAAAGCATAGGTCACGATCTCCGCCTCACCCTTGCCTCTTGATCCCGCGCCACCTTCGTCATGGCCCGCCATCATCGATCTTGTAGTTTTCGGTTGGTCCATTCCTTTCTCCGCCCCAAGACTAGTCTGCCCTCCCGAGATCAACCCTAGGCTCCTTGGTGTCGCACCCATCACCACTAGGGAACAAAAAACCTTGACCCTGAATACCCATCTTTTTGTCGCCAGTCAATACCTAGATAATACCCTTATACCAGCATGTGATCAAGGACCAAATACTTACCTCGTGGCCGCTGAACCACATCTGCAGAACACCCATGCACCAGTACAAGATTAGGGACCAAACCCTAGACACCGCTTCTGTAGAGAGCTCCCTTCTGTGTGTATTTACTTTACTCATACGTCTAATATATTCAAATTCGATTTTGAAGTTACTATCCACCGTTTGTACCCAAAATTAGACAAATGATAGTAACATGAAAATTTGAAAAGGTTTGAGTAGCGAGTAGAAAAATACAGACTAAAATAGTGATTTGAAAATCGGATTGTATAAGGTCACAAGATAAAATTATTCCAGAACAAAAAAAATAAATAAATTATGTTTTAGGAAAGAAAAATTGGAAAGAAGGATTATTGATAAAAAAAAAAGAAGAAGAAAGAAAGAAGGCATCAAGAGTCAAGACCGTCTCTTCCCGCAAGAGAATGAGCCCTGCCTTGTTGTTCCTCTCCCACCGAACACAACACCCCCTCCATCGGCCCTTGCTAACCTGCGCTTCCCCCCACTCTTATCGTGCGCCCCCTCCTCCCTTCTTATAGCTAGGGTTTCCTTTCTCTCTCTTCCCCAATTTGGAGCTCCACAGATCGCCGGTGCTTTTACTGGAACAAAGAGAAGGTCAAGAATCTGGGTTCGGAGCTGGACTTTGGGTTGGGGCCTTCGAGACATGTGGGATGCTCGATGCATCCATGAATTTTCTATCGCTCTGTTTGAAGCCGTTCGGGCACGATCCGAAAATTGAATCTTCCGCCGCCGGCGGGGCCAACAGCGGCGGCAGTTTCGGCGGTGCAAGGGAAGGTAAGGACGGTTTGCTCTGGTTCCGCGACGTTGGAAGGTATGCCTCCGGTGATTTCTCCATGGCGGTGGTCCAAGCCAATCACGTGCTAGAGGACCAGAGCCAGATCGAATCTGGTCCGTTTGGGACCTTTGTTGGCGTTTATGATGGCCACGGCGGCCCTGAAGCCGCCCGATACGTCTGCGACAATTTGTTCAAGCACTTTCAAGGTTCGTTTTTATTGCTTTGGATGAAATTCTTTTGCTCCCAATTTTTGATATATGAGCTGCTTTGGGGCACTCCTGATTCGGGTGAGTGGTCACGTGAAAATTTGGTGTTGCATTGATGACTTGTTAGTTGTATGATTCATCTTTCAATTCAATTCAACTGTCCTTTGAGGAGAGTAAGCTTTTTGATTGGCTCTTTTTGTGATCTTTGGATTGCAAATATCATGTACAGTTGAACAGTTACTTGAACTTAGCTCTACTTTTTCTGGTTATATTGACATCAAATTCATTTTTTTGAATGTAAAGATCAATGCAAAGGAAGTGTTTTGTGAATAGGATATGACTTTTTGGTTTGGTGCCTCAAAAAGAAGAATTGTGTCTATTGTTTTTAACCAATTATTGTAGTAGATTAAAGAGATTAAGGAGTAACAAAGATGATCAAACTATAAATAGGATGGTATTGCTCAGATCTCTAAGCATAATGACCTTGAACCTAAATGAAAGTGGAACAATAATGTCCTCGGTTGTAATTCCATAATGCCTTGTTTTCTTGCTTAGCTTTAAAGCTGGAGCCCTTCTTATGTTGGCGTTCTTAGGCTGTGTGTTCATGCAGCAATATTAACTGAAGCCCAGGGACTTGTCACATCTGAGACCATCCAAAGAGCTTTTCGTGAAACTGAGGAAGGGTTTACTGCACTCGTATCAGAATTGTGGAGTACTCGGCCCCAAATGGCCACTGTTGGGTCATGCTGTTTAGTCGGGGTTATATTTCAGCAGACCCTCTTTGTGGCTAACCTCGGAGATTCCCGTGCTGTACTGGGTAAAAAAGTTGGCAATACTGGAGAAATCGCTGCAATACAATTGTCAACAGAACATAATGCCAACCTTGAGGCAATCAGGCATGAACTCAAAGAATCACATCCCAGTGATCCACAAATTGTTGTACTCAAGCATGGAGTCTGGAGGGTAAAAGGCATTATTCAGGTTGATTTAAGCACCCTTTACCTGTTTGAGTTTATCATTTTTTCATTGCTTGCACAAGTTACACACCTTCATCATTTCTTGAATACTTCAGTACATTCTCTATGCAATAATATGTGTAGTTAGTGTATAATTTTTGTGCTGGCGGTTTGAGAGCCTAAGGCTGCTCCTTTTTGTGAAAAGTATTTTAGCAAAGCTCTATTTAAGATCCTAAATTTATCTTGTGTTGATACAAAGACACAATTATTGTACCGTCATCTATTATTAAATAACACTCCCTTAGTCTCAAAATTTGTGTCCTAATCTCTTTAAATGGATGCCCAAAGTACATGTCTGATTTCCATCTTAGCTAGTTAAATCAGCTTGAATTACTAATAATATTCCTCCAAAAGATAGTTACAACAATTTGAGTGGTAAACACATGAGAGCTCACATGTATTAAGGGTGGAAGGTCAAACTTGGATGCTTAATATTTGCAAATAGTCAATCTGGACACTTACTTTGGGAGGAAAGGAGTAACATATTTAGCTGTGTGCTTACTGTTGCTCTAAGTTGTATAAAATTCTGTTATAGTTTGAAATGGTGATGGATATCCTACTCACAGCAACCTTCGGAAAAAATAATAATACTGTCAAGAAAAACTACATCTTGTCTTGTTTGATTTTTCGATTTAACCCCATAATTTCTTTTTTCGTTAGGAAAAGTCAAATGCACCGCCTTTGTTTCCTTGATGTTGCATTTTGCAGCACAATCAAGGGACAATGTTCCTTGTTGACTAGTTTGATGAAGCTAATTTGCCATTGATTTTGGGGATACGTATTGACATTGTGAGTTTTCTTTCTGTGAGCAGCATATTTTCTAACTGAAATTCTCTAGCATATCTATTGAACTATGTTCATATTTTAGTTTTGAAGCCACATTTTCTTTGTAAGAGATCTAAAGATCTTGTGTCATCAGCCCTCATTCACACACGTGTCTTCCTTAAATTTGAAGAACTTGTGCCAATCCTGTTATGTTTGTCTGCAGGATTTGATATTCTGAGTGTATTATCTCCATTGCATTAGTTGTGTTCATAGGGTTTACTTAAATTACATCCATGAGGTTTGTCTTCTATAAGTCTAAACCTATAACCAGTGAGAATTAGGTTCATATTATTTAGTTTAGTTACCAGTGTAAGAAATTATAACCTGTGATGTTGAAAATAAGCTTACAGCCTTACTACAACAGTACAAGCGTGAAGTGAGTGCCTCATTGACTTGATATTTTGGTCCTGGTCTCCTTCTGCTCCATGTTCCTTTTCTTTTCCCGTATCTGTGGGTTTTCTTCATTAGCGTGCTATTGGTATCCACCATCTTTTATTTTTTCAATATTTCCTTTTCATTGTATTTATGCAGCTCCTTTTCTTCCTCTCTAATTTTCTCTGATAGTAAATTAGTAATTGATTGTAAAAACTTGATGTTGTCAAGCTATTCCGAGTTTCTAATTTTTGTTTTATCTCTAACAATAGTTTACTTTTGTGTGTATGTGTGGCTTTTCTTGTATATTTTTCCTAGCTGGATTGAGTATTTATTTGACATGTCTTTAAATATTCCTTAGTATCTTTCCCATTCGTTAAGCTGATGACCCTGTAATTTCTTTCGTATATATACTTGCATGCTTTTTAGTTGATTCTCACTCACCCCTTCAAATATTTAGTGAAGTGTACTTTCATCATTTTTTTTGTATTTACTAGAATATATAGGAATTAGTCTTAATATGGTGAAGCAAGTGCTTCAAGCATTATGGGTTATGTTACTTTGCTCTATGTGAGCTGGTAGGCGAAGATAATCATTGTTTATGTTTATAAACAATATTTTATCATCATTGTAGTGACAGTTTCTGGTTTCTGAGTCATTGTGCTTGTGGTAATTTCGTAATAGCAATATTATATCGTGCAGTTTTGTCTGATGCAGGTTTCTAGATCCATAGGTGACGTCTATATGAAGCATCAACGGTTCAACAAGGAGCCAATCAGTGCGAAATTTAGACTTCCGGAACCAATGGACATGCCCTTTATGTCAGCCGATCCAACCATTCTACGTCATCCTATCCACCCAAATGATTCTTTCCTTATATTTGCATCAGATGGGTTATGGGAACACTTGAGTAATGAAACAGCTGTGGACATTGTTCACAATCATCCACGCGCAGTAAGATTTTATTCTTTTTCTTGCAATTCATCCTTGCTGGCTTGAAAGTTGATAATGCTTTAATACCTTATTTTGTCAAAGTATGAAACTAGTTAATTCTGCATATTATAGATGCCATTTGTGATGTACTTATTAATTGTGTGGTAACAGGGAAGTGCGAAGAGGCTTGTGAAGGCTGCCCTGCAAGAAGCAGCAAGAAAAAGAGAGATGCGGTATTCAGACCTTAGGAAAATAGACAAGAAGGTTCGGCGTCATTTTCACGATGACATCACTGTTATTGTTTTATTCTTAAACCACGATCTTATAATGAGAAGTGCGGGTCAGGACCCTCCGGTCTCAGTCCGTAGTGCTCTGGAACACTGATAATTTCATAATTCGGGAACAAAGTTATATCATTCTTCTGACCCTTTTGGAAAAGTGATGAGAAAGCGGATATGATCTACTGTAATGGGGGTATGTAGAATGAGGTGAGAAGAGATTTTGGCACTACAAGGTTGATGTAGTACCTACCCTGATATAAACTATGCATATATAAAAGATGTATCCAGTTGTTTTCTGTCATCAACTCTTTATCTGCTCTGCTCTTTTTGTATGCCCTTTTGTTTTCTTCGTTCACAGGACTGAATGCACATACCATGTCCCGCATTCGAATTTGAATTTGGGACAAGCATGTTGCTTCAAGTACATTTATGAAAGGGCAATTTTCATCTCAGTGCCCTAACTATTGGGTTAGCGTCAATTCAATACCCTAACTGTTTTTAGTGTCAACTCAATGCCCTAGAATGACATTTTCCGTCACTTTAGTACCCGCCGTCAACTTTCCATCCATTTTTGGATGGAAAGGGTCATGTGATAAGCACATGACCCCATTTTTTTCTTCACAAAATGACCAAATTACTCTTTTTGATTTTAAAACTCTAAATACCTTATTAAAATCTTTTGACTTTCATATATTAAATAGTAGTAGATTTTTTCTTTTTAATTAATGATAATGGCTTTATTTTTGAATCCAATCAAATACCCTAAATCTCCATCTGCCTCTTAACCCATCTCCATCTCTTAATCTCATCCATCTCTTAAAAAAGTCCCTCTCATTTCCATCTCTGAATCTCGATCCAACTCTGAAACCCAAAATCCAACCTCTCATCTCTCTCCTTTATTTCTCACCCTCTCTCTCAAACACACATCAACGAATCTCCCCATCTTTAGAATCGAAAAACCGTGGCTCTCGAAGAACCGGATGGAGAGGATGGGGGTGGGGTCCGGCGAGTACTGGCGGAGGAAGTGGGCGACGGAGGAGCCGTCGATTCCGTTGCCGATGATGCAGATGGTGGTGGGTGGGTCCGAAGACAGAGAGGCGTGGCTCGTTTAGATTGAAATAGAAGGGTTTCATGATTTTTGGTTCTGAGTTGGGGTTTTGCAGCTTTGTTTTTCGCAGACTGTACTGTGGTTGGGTTTTGCTGAGAAATTTCTCAGAAATTTGGGGGTTTCGGCATTGGCATGAATCCGAGTTCTGAGTTGGGGTTTTGCAGCTTTGTTTTGCTGAGAACGTTCTTCTTGTTTTTTTTGGGTTTGAACTTGAGATGGTTGTACTGATTTGTTGTTTCAGGTCACTGGTTTTGACGGCTTGATTGTACATGAGGAAGAGGATTTGGGTTTGAACTTGAATTTTTCTTAAGAAGATTGGGTATGTTTATGAAATAATGGTTGAACAGAATTTCCAGGTATCAAAATGTAAAATAAAAAAATTATTTTATAATAAATATACTGATTTTATAATAAAAAACTGATTTTATAATTAAACAGATCTGATTTTATAATTAAAAAGATCTGATTTTATGAAAAAATAAATATGATATATATATAAATTATATATGACTTATAAGTATATTTTTTTAAAAACATTGATTTTTATATTAATTTTTAAATAACATTTTGAATTTTTATTTTTAATAAAACTGATTTTTTTAAAAATAAACTGATTTTTTAAAGTTAAAACTGATTTTTTAAAAATAAACTGATTTTTTATAAATAAAAACAGATTTTTTAAAATAAAACTGATTTTTTGAAAATGAAATATGATTTTTATAAATCAAAACATATTTTTTTAAATAAAATATGAATTTTTAAAATAATATATGAATTTTTATATGATATATGATTTTTTGAAATAAAATATGTTTTTTTGAAATAAAAAATATATTTTTTTGAAATATAAACTGATTTTATAAAATAAAAAATTAATATTTTTAAAGAAATTCTAATTTTTATAAAATAAATAAATAAATAAAAAGAAAATTTGAAACCAATGACATATTTTGAAAATTTGACTGTTTGTGAGGGGTACTTTGGACTTTTCAAGCATTTTCCATCCAAAATGGATGGAAAGTTGACGGCGGGTACTAAACTGACGGAAAATGACATTCTAGGGTATTGAGGTGCCACTAAAAATAGTTAGGGTATTGAATTGACGCTAACCCAATAGTTAGGATACTGAGATGAAAATTGCCCTTTTACTGAAAGGCCTGAAGTAAGTATTGGACACAGGGTCTCAGGTTGAGGGGTGAAGCTTATCGTTGACGCTGGATCTTGGTTTAAGTCTTGTATTTGTAACCTGTGTAGCTCTATATTCCAGTTGATAGAAACGAATCTATTTTTGGTTGGATTTGCCATTCCTTTTCTCTACAACTTGGAATTATGTCTTGCTATTTTAACATTCTATGCTTAGCGGAGGACCTAACCTTATAATTCTCATATTTGTCGCTTTACACCTACCTGATACAACTGTGTTCCAGCAAGACTTTTTTTAATCTATCAGAAACGGATTTGAGGTCGGGCACTGGAATTTTATTATATTTTATCATGCAGTGACTGTTAATTTGAAATTGTATAAGTCAGTATCTGCAATATAATTTTTCTGTCAGGTCATTTTTTTTTTTGTAAAATACTGAAAGTGCCCCTTGGATAAAAACATAGAAGAATAAAATCTTAAAAAAGAACATGCCATGTATCATAAATATTTATTTTGATTTTATAAATATATTTTCTACTGATGCAAATGTTAACAGTGTCATGGAAGACAAAACAAAAGAGCTCTCTCTCTAGCAGCGAAGACTGAAGAGCTTTTTTTTTTTTTCCGAAATAAGAGAAAGCGTATTATACCAAATAAACGGTTACTTAGTATGTAGCTCCTGATTCAATGAAGAGCAGAAAAAATGTTGAGGTAGAGAAAACTCTAGAATCCAACTAGTGTATAACCAAACATAAATGTAGGATCAATGTGTCTAATGCATGTTATGTTGTTTGCAAGATAATAGATACAATAATCTCAACTTGTCTTAATTTCAAGGGCACTTGCCTTGTGTTCTGACTAATAATATCCCTTGGATTTTACTAGCAATCAAACTGATGAGATTGGGTTATATGGAACATTTGCATGATTTATTAAGCCACCACATATATTACTATAACACTCTACTTGGGGACTTATGCAAGTGCTCATCAATTCATTTTTATTCCTTAATTGTTCTTTGGACCAGGAAGAAGTGATATCCCTTGAGAGGGCACTGAAAGAGGCCATGGGTTTGCCAGGGAGCAATTGTCTCTTTTCTTATGTTTAAGTTACATGCATCTGATGTCTTGATTTGAAGTTGTGATATTTGTTTTATCTTCATCAAATTTCCCATTAGCATTTCTGGTGCTGTGTGGGTGTGTAATCTCTTCATTTGGCTTAATCCAAGGAATAATGAAATTGATTTCAATAAGTTGGATTTCCGACCTAACTGAGGAACAAATGCAAAAACAAGAGGGAGACTACATTTACCGTTATCGATATAATGGTGTCAGGTACGCTTGTCTTACATGTGCACTAAATGTTGTCTAAACACTCATTTGAGCCTACCGTGGTTTCTTTTGCTCTGCAAAGTCAATTGTATTTTCAAGCAAAATTGATGGTTTCCATTTGTCATTTTTCTGGAAATTTGAAGATATTTGATTGGGGGCCCAGAACCCCAATACTTGACCATTTGGCCAAGTAGGCATTGCATTATTCACATTCAAGTGATCAAACTTCAATTTTGAGCCATTGTCCCAACATTTTATGCCCTACCCAGATGACCCGTCTCTTACACTGCCCTAACTTTTATTTTTGACACCTTACTCCCCTAAAATTAAGTTTTTTTACACTTTAATAGCTACCACCAACTTTACATCCAATACATTTAAAAGATCCATAATATCCATCACTAACAATTAATTTTTTAAAAGCATGCCATTGTTTTATAAAATCTGTTTTTTATTTTTAAAAAATAGATAAATTTTTATTTTTGAAAAATCAGTTTTTGTTTTATAAAATCAGTTTTTATTTTTAAAAATTCAGTTTTATTTTTAAAATTCAGTTTTTATTTTCACAAATTCAGGTTTTATTCTTTTTTTTAGTCAAATAGGTATGTATTCAATAAAGCAAGTCACATGGTACAATACCACAGTCTAGGGATAAACCCGATACAAGCCAAGGAGAAATCTGGCTTCTCCCATTTGAGAAGAAACATGTGATCCGACATACATGTCTGCTAAAAAGATAATTCCACACAAGATGGTAGAAGAGAGGTACTTGCTACAGATAAGCACATGAACACGACGCTTAAGGACTAAATTCCCCTTGAGGAGGTTTCCTTGGGTCGTAGAAAACCTTTGGGTGTCGCCCCATGGAACATGACCCTTCTAGATAGGGCCAGTAGGGGTTTGGGAGGTGAACAAAGTCATCCTAATCCCTAGCCCCGGGCCTATCATGGCTCTCGACGAGGTTGTTTGTTAGCCTTCGTCGGAAGAACATGGTTGAGGCTCAGTTGGGCTTCTTCCATAGTGAAGTTAGTGTCCATAAGCAAAAAGGGTCGTTTCTTGGATTTTTCTCATGCTGTTGTCTGTTTCTTCGGTGGTTCCTTTTTTACTTTGTGACCTAAAGGGGGCGTATGGTATTCTGGCTTGTACCTAGCTAAGATCTCGTGTTGGAGATTATGCTGGCCGAGGCATATTGGGGAAATATCCTCCCTTTTCTGATCTAAGCTCCCCTTGGGTTTTGTTTCCCCAACTAGGGTCTGTGTTATTCCACCCACCACCTGGTTCCTGTCCTCCCTGTTCGAACTGGACAGAGGTGCCTTCAGGTTAGGCAAGGTTGCGATCCTGGTGGTTTGCGGGAATCGGAGAGGTACTACCGATTCTTTCCCCTGATCCGCATCCTTCAACGTTACCACTGGTATGGGGTATCTGATTCGTTGATCGTTAAGCAAGGTTGTGATCCTGGGATTGCTTGGTAAAGAAGTGGATCCCACGTCTTCCGAGGGTTGAGATCCTCTGGTTGTATGGGTTCCTGACTACTCCGAGCACCTGTTAAAACATTAGAGTAAACCTCGTTAATAGCAAGTGTGTCGGAGGTGACATGGCATTAGCCCATTCCCCTAGTGGTGGTACTGAAGCGTTCCAGTCCGTGCGAAAGATCCCCTCTACATGGATCGTTGGTGGAGCCGGGAGGGACTCCCCATAGCGCCTAGCAAGTTGATCTACACCCGCAAGGATAATGGAACAACTTATGTTCGCATGGCCGAGGCAACCACACTAAAAGCAGAAGTCTGGCAACTTTTTCTACTCGAATCGTATTTTCAACGACACAGTGTTCTCGTTCACCTATAAAATGATGTGGCGGCGGAGCGGTCTTGTGGCATCAATTTCTACCTGGATCCAAAGGTAGGTATCCCAGCCTCGGGGGTTTGTTTGACCTCTCTCATTGTTAGCTCTACGATATTCGACCTCCTTAACTAGGTTTGATATGATGAAAACTTCCTTCTCGGAGGTCCTGGCCTCCACAAGGATATCATAAACTCGGACCGAGATCCATATGGATTGGAAGAAAAGAATTTTCGGTTGGGTTCTCGGCGGCAAAGGCGTAAGCAGGAGGGCCGTGCCGTAGAAAGCTCACGAATCCCTGGCTCAGATACCCTCCATGGTCTCCCTAGAGGAGAACTAAAAGGCGACTATCTTTTCGGTGAGTGGTTGGACCATCAGATCCTCCAGATTACAAGCATTTCCAATAACAGTACAAGGGGTACAGGGTCTTACTCGTTTTCTGGTGAGTAGGCGGCCTGCCAAGGCAAATTTGTATCTTGAGTCGTCGAGGGTCGGGACCGTACTGGCCTGGATGGCTAATATCTCATTGTCCTCCTTGAAGAAATCGTCCGATGGAGTTGACCCAAGGGACACCTAGATAAGCTTATGTTGGACCACGTCCAAGTTCAGGGCCAGCTTCTCCATAGAGGATTAGGGTCCGGTGATCGATGCGGTGGATGAGAGGCCATTTGCTGCAGAGATGGGTCGGGGATGGGGGTTTGGGTACGCACCCAGAAGAGACGCCGTTGCATGTGGGTTTTGGTCCCCGATTTGGTATCGTGGAGGGGTTGTGGTGTCTGGATTGGCGAGGGGTTGTAAGATTTTTTTCGGGCTGGGTGGTTGGGAGGTTGGAAGCGGTTGTATCGATGAAGATGTGAGCGGCGAAGGGTGGGCTGTGTTGTGAGACAAGATTGGTCCCCGTCCTCGAACTCAGGTACAATTACTGGTCCTCGATTCATGCGTTTGTTGGTGTTGGCCGGAAATGTCAGGAAGACCGAGTGAGAGATCCGTTCGGCTTCTGGTATGAACATCTACACCTTTAGGTATTCTCTTTTCTCCTTTCCTTGTTTGGTAATCCTTCCCCCTTCCCTTTCATGCTTATCTTAGGTTTTAGGCTTCTCCTCTTCTCGATCACGTTTCGTTCGAGCTTGTCGGTATTGTTGTCTGCCGGCGAGATCTTTGGGTGATGTTTGGACCTTTTCTGTCACGCCCCAAATCCGGTTTTGACCGGACTCGAGACGTGACCAGGATTAATAATAGAAAAGTGATAAGTAATCGACAAAACCTTTAAAATATCAAATAACCTTCCTCAAATCATCATAAGTAAATAGTTCGAAAATCTCCGATGAGTCACAGCTCAATATAAAGAGTAAGATATAAAGTGTTTAGTACAAAGGACCAACAAAAATCTAGAATCATCCCCAAGATGTCCAGAAGCTCCCGAGCCTCGAACTCACTAGACATCAGATCCGCCTGTAAAACAGTAAGAAACACCAAGGGGGTGAGCGTCAGCTCAGTAGGAAAAATCGTAACAACCCAACCTTTAGCTCAATAATAAAACTACTTAAACAAGATAATGCAAATAACGCTTCAAACACTATTTAACCATGAAACGCTAGCAAACAGAGCGAAGAGGAATAGTGTCACATTCTCAATATAACTATAACTTTAAAAGATTGTATGAAATATACCCATAATACGTTACAACTATTAAAACAAATGGGACTAAGTACCATCACACCAACCACTTGCTTTCTCAAGCCTCCGATCCATGAATAGATTCTGGTGTCACCTCGGTTCCCATATTCCGATCCACCAGAGTGTTCATATCACATCAGATTTTCCCTCGGTCCAGAGGTGGCACATACATCGGGGCTACCGGAAACCATCCCTGAGGGACGCTCATCGTCGGGATTCCCGGAAATGCCCCCAAAGGACCATAGGTCATAGGGAACCAAGGTAGTGCTCCCGTAGGACGCATACACTTGGGTGAAACCACAGTAACCATTTCTCACAGAGCAACCCATCTAACTGCCCCGTAGGGTCCACCTCTAACGCCCTCAGGCTCGGATAATCAATGCCCCGTAGGGTCCAATAACCAATGCCCTCAAGCTCCAATAATCAATGCCCCGTAGGGTCCAATAATCAATGCCCTCAGGCTCCAATAATCAATCCACGAAGTATCCAATAACCCATGCCCTCAGGCTCCAATAATCAACATCATCCCGTAGGATCTGCCAAACACCAACGACCACAACACCACCGGATTACCCCCCCCCCCCGGTGTAGTACCGAACCGAACAACCAAACATCTCAAGAACAAGAATAAGGGAAACACGCTATAACATATCCACCAGTCAACAATTGTCGAATCACACTTTCATCACAACAAGACATCCATTAGCACTCCACACTTACCATATACTTACATGTCACGAACCATCGGTACATCGATCACCTGATTGTACCATTTGGCACAAACAGTCATACTCGATCATCCGTTCCATCAAAAAATTATTCAAACATTCAATCAATCAACCAATCATTTAAACATTCAATCAATCATGCAAGCATACAATTTCACTAGTTTCATTAGACTCTTAGCTTATCCTGAACTAGGCAAACAAGCATGTGAACCTAACACAACAACTAATCCAAGGGCTCATCACGGCCTCTCTACCAGTAAATCAATTCCCAAGTATTGAAAGCGAGTTACACTAGTCATTCTCATCCTAAGCATGCATACTAGACATATCCGGTTATTAGTAATTGAAAGACGATTAATCTAGTTATTCGCATTCTATATGCAATTTCTAGGACCTTCCGATTTTATTAACCTAATAGAAATACTAGTATTTAAATACTTGAGTAGTTAGACTTTCCCTACCTTGTGGTCTTCCTCTAACAAATCTCTGCTGTAACGCTCGCTTCACCTCTCCTCCGTTCTTCACACGGGTTCCGGAAGTGTCTTCGTTCCTCGAGATCGAAACCAAGGTCTTTGGGACACAAGTAAACTCTAATCAAGATCTAACTAAGAAGAAAATAAAGACTCAAAAACTACTCCAAAAGACAAGTTCAAAACAAGAACGAAAATGACGAAAAACACCCCAAAAGGACCCAAAACTGGTCTGCCACGGAAGGGGTCACGGAGCTGTGATACCACCCGTCACGGATGACGTCACGGAACCGTGACGTGTGCCGTCACGGACTCCCTCACGGATCCGTGACGCCTCCCGTCACGGTAGCCGTCACGGATCCGTGGCAGGTCTGGGCAGACTCGCCCTTCTTCAACCTTCAGCTCCTTTTTCCCGAAAATTACCATCCAAACTCCATTTTCAGTCATCTCCAACACCCAAAACAGTGAAATACCTCCAAAACTCCTATACCCATGGTAGGAATCAACAAGTACACAAGTTTCAAGGATTCTCCAAATCACAATCAAGTCAAAAACTCTATGAAACCCAAGGATTCCAATCAAAAACCCACCAAAGCTTCTTAACAACATCATCTAACACTATCCTAATCAAACCCAACAACTTCTAGGAAAACCAAGCCAAAACCCATGAAATGAAATGAAGGGAAAAGAGATTTAGATAGTTCCATTACCTCTAGGAGAGTGAGATGAAGAAGATGGTGAGAATTTAGAGAAGGAAGAGGTAGAAAATGGCCCCAAGTTGCCTCTTTTCCTTTGCTTCTTCTTCAAGACTCCATGGGAGCTCCTCTCTCTCTCTCTCTCTCTCTCTCTCTCTCTCTCTCTCTCTCTCTCTCTC